>JANAVB010035017.1:7428428-7492373 GCA_029216955.1 Iris pallida
TCAAATCCGGACAAACTCGGATCCAGGTCGGTCTAGCTCGGTCCAACTAACCCCATAAACTCCTACTAATCCAATCCCGTAGGCCGGCACCGGCAGAATCAATACAAACACTGTAAATATAGAGATGTAGGTGAAGTTGGGTTTGTGTTTGGATTGCTCAGTGCAGTTATGGTTCACATGCATGCATGCATGCATGGCTCTTATTCTAATTTATCCATCATTTCTTTGTCTGGATGCTTTGTTGGTTTACTTACCCATCGAATATAATATATTAGTCTACATGTATGTATTTTACACATATTTGAATTAGATATTACAAGGTAGTGCCGTATTTGTCTTTTTCAGTTGATTATTTATATATGTGTGTTTATTTTACAATGCCAAAAAATTTGATGTACTGACTTTGTTTTTTTTTTTTTTTTTTTTTCTATTGAGAATGATAACATTTGGAAAATGTTAAACAATTTTTTTTATTAACATTGGAACATGAAAAGTTGTATGAAAAAAAAATACATAGCATGTAAACTTTATTGTTTTGACTCTTAAACATAAATGCATCAAGTCTTTATAAAATACTTGAGGGTATTTTAGGAATTCAAATTTTCACACCAGTTTTCTATATATACATACTAGCATGTGTGCACGTGCCTTGCACGTATTTTAACATTTTTTTTAATTAACTTAGGAAGATTCTTAGGAAGACCAAAGGATAGTCTTCATAATTACTAGATTGTCCTTATTAAAATTAATGAACCATTTTTAATTAGTATAGACATGTAAGGGTATTTTCGGAATTCAAAAGTTACACCATCAAGTTTCATATATATATATATATAATATATATATATATATATTATAATATATATATATAAATTTCTCACTCTATCCGTAATATTGAAATACCCTATAGCTTATATAGCTCACATTTCGCTTTTAAACTTGGTTTGTAATAATTAGTTAATATTCAATTGGCTGAATTGTCTCCTGTTACTTTTGCGTTAGGAATGTAACTAAGTGACATTTTGGACCTATTCTAGATTCTTTCTATATAGAAGTTGTGATTAATCTGATTCAATATAATATAATTTTTGAAGATGATTAAGGTTTAGAATAGCTTACTACGCTATGCATTGCGTAGGCTAGAAGTGTCTGACTCGTATCCAGATATTCGGGAGCGGGTCGTGATAGGTCCGGGCCGGTCGAACCTGCAAACCTGACCAGGCCGACCCGGTTCGGCCGATTTTTTTACCGTTTGGAGGCCAAAAAGTCCCTTTACCCCCATTTTAGTTGTTGTTTTAGAACATCTGAAGGGTATTTTGGCCATTTTGTTGAAAATGACCGAAAATACCCTTATAACAACTCCTTTTTTTGGGATAAATAGGTCATTTTGTACTAAAAAAAATCTATAAATAGGCCATAAATCTTCAAAACTAATCACACCAATAATTTTTTTTCTCTTACAATTTTTTACAAACAACCTAGTGGGAAGAGGCGAATTATATCATGGATAATGATCAACTGCCACAACAACCTACAAAATCAGCAAGCGCAAGATCAATCAACCGCAACCTGAACCACAACCTGAACCGCAACCCGCACCGCAACCTCAACACGCACCCCAACAAGAGCTTTGAATCAGGATAAAAAATTTGGCATCATTTTAGCAGAATTTGCAATGAGCGTACAAGTGGCGATACCGAAAGAAGATACTCCATTAAAGTTCTTGTCGAATGTTTGCATTATAGGAAACGATTCAAATAGGACCATAGCTATGGTGCAGGAAAAAATAACGCAGACATTTAAAATCATGTATCGACATCTAGTAATCTTGTATGAGTCATTAATTGCAGTTTATGTACTAGTTATCTTGTATTAGTCATCAATTTTCAAATTATGCAAATATTTATTAGTCATTCAATTCATGTTTCATTTAGCAAATTAATTGTGCAAATTTTCTAAATTTTATTATATATGTACATTTTTTATAAAAATTTCGAAACATTATTAAAATATTTTTAAATTATACTCATTTAAATTGTACTAATTTTTATTTTTTAAATTTTATTACATTTTTTAGTCTTATTATACAAATTTAGTTTTTAAAAATTGTACGTTTTTTAATTATACAAAATTAAAAAATTCTTTCTTAGAAAACTCTTTTTTTTAGAATTTTTTTTAATTTCTTTAATTTTTTTTTCAAAACATAAAAAAATTATTGGTTTTTTAGATCCAAATCGGGCCGTCCAGCCCAACCCTGAACCGGCCCGGACCAAGTCTGGTTCAGCTCGGCCCGCTATAAATCGGACCGTGAGTCCGGGCTGAATTTAGGTTTCGCTGACCTGGACTAGTTCGGACCGGTCCGTCTTCTAAACCGGACTTCTAAACTGGACTGAGTCCGACCCGGCCCAGATCCGATCAAATCCGGACAAAATCGGATCCAGGTCGGTCTAGCTCGATCCAACTAACACCATAAACTCCTACTAACCCAATCCCGTAGGCCGGCACCGGCAGAATCAATACAAACTGAAAATATAGAGATGTACAGGTGGAAGTTGGGTTTGTGTTTGGAACTTAATTGCTCAGTGCAGTTATTGGTTCACATGCATGCTGCATGCATGCATGCATGCATGCATGCATGCATGGCTCTTATTCTAATTTATCCATCATTTCTTTGTCTGGATGCTTTGTTGGTTTACATATCCTATCGATATATAATATATTAGTCTACATGTATGTATTTTACACATATTTGAATTAGAATATTACAAGGTAGTGTCGTATTTCTGTCTTTTTCAGATGACTATTCATATATGTGTGCTTTTTTTTACAATGCCAAAAAATTTAAAGTACTAATTTTTCTTTTTTTTTATTTTCTATTGGGAACGATAACATTGGAAAATGTTAAGAACAAATTTTTTTTATTAACATTGGAACATAAAAAATTGTATGGAAAAAGAAAATACATAGCATGTAAACTTTATTGCTTTTACTCTTAAAAATGACATCAAGTCTTTATAAAATACTTGGGGGTATTTTAGGAATTCAAAATTTCAACACCAAGTTTTCATATATATATATATATATATATATATAATATATATATATATATATAGAGCGGATCAAAAGTGTCACGACCCCACCCCCGTGAGGGTACGAGTACGTAACAACGCCCAGCCTACGCCGCAGTGTCGGCGGTAGAACGCTGTTCTATCATGAACTATAACTTGCTAATATAATACTCTCCATAAGGAGGCCAACACAGAGGTACAACTCAATCACAACCTAAGGTAGAATGATAAAGATAGATAAACTGAAATCCAAAAGAGATACAGGAGATAGAAGTCTAAGTGTCATAATCCTAGAAATACATCTCAAACTCAAATACAGTAATCCACAAGTAAACAACTCAAGACAACTAAAATAACTATCTATACAATCTCTACTGGTCTCCTCTAGGCTAGCAGGCAACCTCCAAGCTATCTGTAAAATTTATCAACAGTCCAGTCAGGACAGGAACGAGCACATCTCATCTAGAAAACCCAAGTAAATGACAGAGAACTATAAAGCAGTTATAGACAGTTGTATTGATGAATATGGCAGTTTATATTCAGGTGATGGTATGGAGAGACAGATAAAGTACAAGAAAAGTAAGTAACTAAACAAGAGAAAAATCATAGCAATAAGACTGTAAAATAAAATCTAGCGAACTAGAGTAACATAATGAGTTCAGATGGTATAATATAAGTCGAGTGTAATCCCAATGTGAGTCTAATATAAGATGAGTCGAATGTAATTCTAATCATTATTCTAATAAGGTGAATCGAATAAGGTGATACGAATAAGGTGATACGAATAGTGATTCACATGATGTTCTAATAATGATTCGAATAAATTCTTCAAGTGTGTTTTAAAATACTTAGTTAGACATGTAAACGGCTATGGGTAAATCCGGCACATCACACACCTGGCCGGGTGTGGAATGGCTATCGTTCGAATATATTCACAGGGGGTGGTTCGAATAGTGGGAATGTTCACATGTCTAATCAAGTATTTCTCCGCCCATCTAATACAAATGAATCCAAAATTTGACACATCAATCGAATAAAAGTCCAACCAACATATGAAGATACGAATAGGGTGATTCGAATAGTGATTCGTATGGTAATTCGTATGGTGATTCGAATAATAGAGGTAAGACGAGTAAGTATGTGTGTCGTATACATGGATTCAGAAATAAAAATACGTGTTTGTAGCAGAGAATCACATACAGCTAACTAGAACTGAAGTACAGTAATTGACAATAAATAAGAGAACTATCAGAGAATGTACTCGCCTGATGTCTGAATGTCCAAAATAAATATACTGTCCGAGGAGAGGTGTCTGGCTCCTAATTAGAACAGCACAAGTCACAACATGTCCAGAAGGATAATATAAAGCACTACAATGCATTCTACATGAATCTAGGTCAAACTAGGCCAAAGTCAACCCTTGGTCAACTCTGGTCAACTGCACTAGTCAAACTAGGTCAAACTAGGTCATGTCCTAACCCAGTAAGTCTTACTAGGCCTAACCAAGACTATCCTAGCAAGCATACATCAATACAAGGCTATACAAGCCAACATACACCCAACTCTATATAGCATGCAATTATTTAATACTCAAATAGGCAAGAATTCACATTAGATATACACTAGGTAATCTATTACTTTAAGCTATATATGTCTACACATATATAAACATGCATATATTAGTATTCAACATTAGGTCTATATTCATGGCATTCAAATGGTTATATAAACTTATATATTACAACACAATATGCTAACATATATATAATATACATACATAGCTAAGTTAACTATATTCATAAATACTTATTTAAGAGGCTATGTGTGTGTATGTGAACATGGCAAAGGGACAAGTGAGGGTTAAATGGGCATACATAGTGTATACATATCAAAGAGTGTCAAAGTGTAAGTGAACAATGTGTCAAGTGTGATAGTGTCAACATAGTGTAAGGGGATACATGAGGTAATATAGGATTTGTGTTAACATAGAACATTACATTCATGCTTGCATTCATTCATCATTCATTTATTCTCTTGCACTACTATATGCACCATACATTACATACTATGGAACCTACATATTCATTACAAGCCATACTTATACATGCTTACATTAGATAGGATACTTACACCTCATACATCATTTATTTAAACATTTACTCATGCTTGCATTCTCTATTTAGTTACATAATGTATATACATTAACATGGGTTAAAATTAAATAGAACATTATATTACACACAAGGGTGCACAAAATGCATATGCCGAATAGTAACTCCTACTAATAATGAATACTGTACCATCTCAGCATGAATTAAACTCTATGATTAAAGTATGTTATAGATCTACGTGTTAGCTTTCCAAAACTTTAAACGGATCGCGTTTTCGTTTCCGGAAACTCCCGGAATCGTGAAAACACCGAGAATGCGTTTATTTTTCGTACAGCTGACACTCAAATAATTCTCCAGAAAGTTACAGAAAGAATTAGGCCTATTAATACATATTTTTGGAAAGCTAACTTCAATACGCTTCTTTTAAAAAAATGGGAGATTAAACCGAACTTTGAGCTAGAAGTTATGACATTTCAAAGTTAGGGCTGAAATTAAAAACGTGGATAAAATCATGACGGATTTAGATAGTTTGAGCCAAAAGAATACACAATATATATCCTAATTATCCACAACAATAATAGCCATAATAATATGAGGAACCACACTCACAAAATTGATTATATAATCATCATGAACCATTTATTACATATATAAATATAGATACACTCTCATTACAATATATATATAAATCTATATATGTAACATGAACACATCCACAACACAAAGGACACTCCTATGACCTCCAAATGGACACAAAATAGACACAAATGGAGATACAACCATGGGGGTCATTCCTATGGGTTCAAAATAGACCTATATGCATGAGGAAATGAAAAGGAGAAGGAATTTATACCTCCCGGTAGATCGAATCGAAGAAAAACCTTCCCGGAGCGACACCGACACGTAGAGATTCCAAAAGGACACGAACGAGCTCCGAATCATCCCAAACTTGGGTAGCTTCCTCCTTGACTAGAATGGAGAAGGAAAGAAGAAGATTTGGTGGTGAAATGGAAGAATTTGGTGGAGAAATTGCTAGGAATTGCACTCTAGAAATTTGGGGAAGAACAAGAGAGAGAAAAATAGATGGATAATGACAAATGGGAGGCTCAACCCTATCCTTATTGTGGCTGGCCATAAAGGTGGTTTTGTGCTATTAGTAAAAGTCCAAAAGCCCCTACTAACCTATTCTATGAGTATTAGGAAAGGGCTAATTGGTTGGGGCTAAATTAGTCATTCTAAAGTCTCTAATCACACTAACCTTATCCATAATAATTAGTCTAACCTCTAACTAAAATATTTCTATCATGTGGACTAAAATTAATATCATGTGGGCCATGCCTAACTAGTGTGTGGGTTCCACTAGAGTCAAACTACCCCCGGGTTCCCGTTTCAAGTCGGATTGAGTTGAAATTCGAACCCGACTCAAATAACCCCAAAACAATATCATAAATAATAAAATAATATCAAAATAATTCAAAGAGGCCAAATGCAAAAATATCCTTAGGCCAAAAATGACATTAAAATATCATAATCACATGGTTAGGCTCTAGGTCAAACAATCTCTAGGATTTCACTAGCAAAACGTCAAAACTACAAGTCATTGATTTAAATAATTTTAAAATAATTTAAAATCACCTAAAATCATATCATAAATTAAATATCATTATTAAAATAATTATAAACACGAAATTTCAAAATTACCCTCAATCAGGAAATTAAAATAAAATGAAAAAAAATCAACCCAAAATTTAGGGTGCTCACATCCTACCCACCTTATAAAAATTTCGTCCTCGAAATTAAAATGTTCGTAATCCTTCTAGGTCAAACCCCTACAATCAAATTCCAGAACTTAAATAAATCATACCATCAAAAGGACGACATACAGGGTCATGGCATACGGTGGTAGTGAAAGTCTCATCTAGATATTCTAGTAATGCTAAACAAAAACGGTCATAGGGTATCAAAACACACATGCAATCTAGGATGCTAAACAAAAGTTACAAAAACAATAAACCATCAAAACTGTAAGGCAGTCTACCATCCTATATGAAAACTGATACTTATCATAAAAATAAAGAAAAGTAACTACCCATTATCTTTAAATGGTTCAGAAAAAAAGAAAAAAGAAAATCAAAATCAAAGTTAAGGAATGAAAGCCAATTCCATGAAAAATTTCCAATCACAATACGTATTAAGAATATTTAGTCTTGATACGATCTAAGTTGATCAAATTGGGGAAAATCAAAATTTAGGCAATATGGAGGACAGGTTCAACAAAGTCTGAAATCGAGCATACAAGGATAGAGATTCAGGTCACAATCAAATTTAATTCAATTAAGTACAATCCAAGATATAAATATGATAAGAAAAGATAATCGAAGTCGATTTGGTCGGATTAAGGAAACTAGGATTCAATGATATTGAAAAACCCATTTTAGAGAAGACAGGAAAAGATTTCATACGAAGTCAGCAAATCATCCCTCTCTAATACTATCAGTTTAACATTTGCTAAACCATATTCTTTTTTTTTCTCACAAGTCCCAATATGAAAATCAACCTCTATATAACTATCATCGAAATTTTATAACCTTCAGTCATCTAAACCTTTACCACAATCACCATAGACAAAATCTTTAAGTTCCAAAATATTTTCCACGAAACATACCCCTCTTTTTAGGAGTCAACACTTATTCATTTAATCAAAATTTCAAATTCCTTCACCTCGTTTTAAATTAGATCCGAAACCTCTAAATCCAGTTTATGGAATCCTTGGACTTGTTTAAATCGAGTCTCGTATTCACTAAACTCCAATACCACTATGTCACACAAAATTTATTCTTTTTTTATAAATCAACCTTCATATTTTCTTCAACGTTCACCTTCAAATATTTTTTTTGAATTCTACAATTTTCTTCCAATCATCTAAAATAATTTCTATAACGTAAAATTCTTGTGTTCTCTCTGTCTCTAGTCACCATCTTACAATATCTAGTTCAATTTTGCATAATCATTTTATTCGATTAAATTCTCCTTTCCATCTCTAAATTTCTACATAGCCTTGTAATAGTTCCCAAGAATCAATAACAAAGATTTTTAAGTTCTCAAAACTAGGTTGACCTTAAACATCCTCATTAGTTTTGAAATACATCCATGAATTATTCATAACCCACTTTCTGTGATTGTTTCTAAATTGATAATATTTATCCCTCGATTTTATTTTAAACCTTTACCACATCTCCATTTCAAAATTTTCATATTTGACATCCAACACTCTGATTCCTACAAAATCATTATATGATAACCAATTACATCATTTCCGAACTAGATGATTTATATCACTTCCTCAACATTTCTCAGATAAAAAATGATATAAAGATTCAAGAGTTTTCAAGGTATAGCTGACAGAATTATATATGAGACAGGGAATTGATATAATCAGGACAGGTATGTAAGACAAGGAATAATGGTAGTAAAAATATTGGCAGGAAAAGAATGATAATAGAATCTGTTCTGCTTATCTATTTAAAAGTGGGACCCATTTTTTTTGAAACAAGAATTATAATACCAAATCCAAAATAAGTCCTAGCAAAATCATTGGTTTATTGTATTAAGAAGAAATAAATTTTGCAAGAAGTTACACAAGGTTTATAAAAATAGCTAAAGCTACATCCTAAGTAAACAATGAGAAACAAAACAAACAAAACAACGATAATTCCTTCTCTTTTTTTTTGAATGACTGAAACAAAAGTAGCAAAAACATGTTCAAAAATATTTAAGGTACAATCTGATAATCATATGCGTCTATCCAAAATCATGGTACTCTAAATCCTCGTCATACTAGTGAGCAAGGCTACGATAATCAGAGAGTCCTTGACTTATGCACATACCTCTAGAATCATGGTATTTAACATTTTCGCGATGCCGCTAGCTTGGCTGCGAAAACCTTAAATTTTCACACCCGAGAAATATATCCAAAATCAGACTATATGTCCTCACCATGCTGGCTAATGTGACTATATAAGACAAGATTTCCATAACTTAGATGACCAAGCCCATATAATTTTATCTTGCCAAAAATTAAATTAAATCAACAATGAATACAAAAAAAAAATCAAATTTATCAACGAACATCAAATTCAGAAATGAACAAAATCCTTCAAATCATATAACTACAAACTCGGATGCTACAGCTAACATCAAGATTCAAAATTTCACAACCTTCATCAAATTCAATAAATACAAACTCAAATTCAATAATAATACATCAAAATCAAATTCAACAACAGAAAGTAAAGATAAATCAAATCAAGAAAAAAAGAGTTTTCAAATCAGAGTTAAACAAAATTCTCAAGGGTCATCCCAGGAATCTCTCAAGGGATACTAATTGTGATTGAGTATCTTCAAGATATATCCTATTCCTACAGCAGGCTGTAGTAGTACTCAAGTTCGAATACCACTACATAAACTCGACCTGCATGGGCCACCACTAAAAACGTGTCACGACCCGCACCCACCGTGAGGGTACGAGTACGTAACAACGCCCAGCCTACGCCGCAGTATCGACGGTAGAACGCTATTCTAGGTCATGAACTATAACTTGCATAATATGAATACTCTCGATAAGGAGGCCAACACAGAGGTACAACTCAATCATAATCTAAGGTAGAATGATAAAGATAGATAAACATGAAATCCAAAAGAGATACAGGAGATAGAAGTCTAAGTGTCTAAGATACATAATCCTAGAAATACATCTCAAAACTCAAATACAGTAATCCACAAGTAAATACAACTCAAGACAACTAAAATAACTATCTATACAATCTCTACTGTGTCTCCTCTAGGCTAGCAGGAAACCTCCAAGCTATCTGTAAAATTTATCAACAGGTCCAGTCAGGACAGGAACGAGCACATCTCATCTAAAAAACTCAAGTAAATGACAGAGAACTATAAAGCAGTTATAGACAGTTGTATTGATGAATATGGCAGTTTATATTCAGGTGATGGTATTGAGAGATAGATAAAGTACAAAAAAAGTAAGTAACTAAACAAGAGAAGAAATCATAGCAATAAAGACTGTAAAATAAAATCTAGCTGAACTAGAGTAATATAATGAGTTCAGATGGTATAATATAAGTCGAGTGTAATCCCAATATGAGTCTAATATAAGATGAGTCGAATGTAATTCTAATCATTATTCTAATAAGGTGAATCGAATAAGGTGATACGAATAAGGTGATACGAATAGTGATTCACATGATGTTCTAATAATGATTCGAATAAATTCTTCAAGTGTGTTTTAAAATACTTAGTTAGACATATAAACGGCTATAGGTAAATCCGGCACATCACACACCTGGCCGGGTGTGGAATGGCTATCGTTCGAATATATTCACAGGGGATGGTTCGAATAGTGAGAATGTTCACATGTCTAATCAAGTATTTCCCCACCCATCTAATACAAATGAATCCAAAATTCGATACATCAATCGAATAAAAGTCCAACCAACATATGAAGATACGAATAGGGTGATTCGAATAGTGATTCGTATGGTGATTCGAATAATAGAGGTAAGACGAGTAAGTATGTGTGTCGTATACATGGATTCAGAAATAAAAATACGTATTTGTAGCAGAGAATCACATACAGCTAACTAGAACTGAAGTACAGTAATTGACAAATAAATGAGAGAACTATCAGAGAATGTACTCGCCTGATGTCTGAATGTCCAAAGTAAATATACTGTCCGAGGAGAGGTGTCTGGCTCCTAATTAGAACAGCACAAGTCACAACATGTCCAGAAGGGTAATATAAAGTACTACAATGCATTCTACATGAATCTAGGTCAAACTAGGCCAAAGTCAACCCTTGGTCAACTTTGGTCAACTGCACTAGTCAAACTAGGTCAAACTAGGTCATGTCCTAACCCAGTAAGTCTTACTAGGCCTAACCAAGACTATCCTAGCAAGCACACATCAATACAAGGCTATACAAGCCAACATACACCCAACTCTATATAGCATGCAATTATTCAATACTCAAATAGGAAAGAATTCACATTGGATATACACTAGGTAATCTATTACTTTAAGCTATATATGCCTACACATATATAAACATGCATATATTAGTATTCAACATTAGGTCTATATTCATGGCATTTCAAATGGTTATATAAACTTATATATTACAACACAATATGCTAACATATATATAATATACATATATAGCTAAGTTAACTATATTCATAAATACTTATTTAAGAGGCTATGTGTGTGTGTGTGAACATGGCAAAGGGGCAAGTGAGGGTTAAATAGGCATACATAGTGTATACATATCAAAGAGTGTCAAAGTGTACGTAAGTGAACAATGTGTCAAGTGTGATAGTGTCAACATAGTGTAAGGGGGTACATGAGGTAATATAGGATTTGTGTTAACATAGAACATTACATTCATGCTTGCATTCATTCATCATTCATTTATTCTCTTGCACTACTATATGCACCATACATTACATACTATGGAACCTACATATTCATTACAAGCCATACTTATACATGCTTACATTAGATAGGATACTTACACCTCATACATCATTTATTTAAACATTTACTCATGCTTGCATTCTCTATTTAGTTACATAATGTATATACATTAACATGGGTTAAAATCAAATAGAATATTATATTACACACAAGGGTGCACAAAATGCATATGCCGAATAGTAACTCCTAATAATAATGAATACTGTACCATCTCAGCATGAATTAAACTCTATAATTAAAGTATGTTATAGATCTATGTGTTAGCTTTCCAAAATTTTAAACGGATCGCATTTTCGTTTCCGGAAACTCCCGGAATCGCGAAAACATCGAGAACGCGTTTATTTTTCGTACAGCTGACACTCAAATAATTTTCCAGAAAGTTACAGAAAGAATTAGGCCTATTAATATATGTTTTTGGAAAGCTAACTTCAATACGCTTCTTTTAAAAAAAACGAGAGATTAAACCGAACTTTGAGCTAGAAGTTATGACATTTCGAAGTTAGGGCTGAAATTAAAAACGTGGATAAAAATCATGACAGATTTAGATAGTTTGAGCCAAAAGAATACACAATATATATCCTAATTATCCACAACAATAATAGCAATAATAATATGAGGAACCACACTCACAAACTTGATTATATAATCATCATGAACCATTTATTACATATATAAATATAGATACACTCTCATTACAATATATATATATATATAAATCTATATATGTAACATGAACACATCCACAACACAAAGGACACTCCTATGACCTCCAAATAGACACAAAATAGACACAAATGGAGATACAACCATGGGAGTCATTCCTATGGGTTCAGACCTATATGCATGAGGAAATGAAAAGGAGAAGAGATTTATACCTCCCGGTAGATCGAATCGAAGAAAAACCTTCCCGGAGCGACACCGACACGTAGAGATTCCAAAAGGACACGAACGAGCTCCGAATCCTCTCAAACTTGGGTAGCTTCCTCCTTGACTAGAATGGAGAAGGAAAGAAGAAGATTTGGTGGTAAAATGGAAGGATTTGGTGGAGAAATTGCTAGGAATTGCTCTCTAGGAATTTGGAGAAGAACAAGAGAGAGAAAAATAGATGGATAATGACAAATGGGAGGCTCAACCCTATCCTTATTGTGGCTGGCCATAAAGGTGGTTTGTCCTATTAGGAAAAGTCTAAAAGTCCCTACTAACCTATTCTATGAGTATTAGGAAAGGGCTAATTGGTTGGGGCTAAATTAGTCATTCTAAAGTCTCTAATCACACTAACCTTATCCATAATAATTAGTCTAACCTCTAACTAAAATATTTCTATCATATGGACTAAAATTAATATCATGTGGGCCATGCCTAACTAGTGTGTGGGTCCCACTAGAGTCAAACTACCCCCGGGTCCCCGTTTCAAGTCGGATTGAGTTGAAATTCGAACCCGACTCAAATAACCCCAAAACAATATCATAAATAATAAAATAATATCAAAATAATTCAAAGAGGTCAAATGCAAAAATATCCTTAGGCCAAAAATAACATTAAAATATCATAATTACATGGTTAGGCTCTAGGTCAAACAATCTCTAGAATTTCACTAGTAAAACGTCAAAACCACAAGTCATCGATTTAAATAATTTTAAAATGATTTAAAATCACCTAAAATCATATCATAAATTAAATATCATTATTAAAATAATTATAAACACGAAATTTCAAAATTACTCTCAATCAGAAAATTAAAATAAAATAAAAAAAAATCAACCCAAAATTTAGGGTGCTCACAAAAAGCCCCCTAAAAAATCTCTCACTCTAATCCATAATATTAATGTTAATGTTAATATTAATGTTAATATTAATATTATATATATATATATATATATATATATATATATATATATATATATATATATATATATATAGGGGTACTTTTATTCAATAACAAAACTGATTACAACTCGCTACATGCTTTACAAGCTATAAGTTACTCTATGTTGTTTATAATTCCTTGTATAGTCATAGCTACACCTTCAAATATTCTTCTATTTTGCTCACGCCAGATGTGCCATACTGTCTATAAGAGTTTGATTTTGGCTTTGTTGTATGCTCATAATACATGTCTTTTGAGTCCCAGTATATCCTCAAATACTCCCAAGAGATCCTCTCTACCTGTAACTGACATACCATGATTGCTCGTGCACTTTTGCCAAATGTATCCTATCGTAGGGCACTGGAAATATATATGATCCTGTATTTCCTCCCCTCCTCTGCATAAAACACAGGTCATATGTGTGCCTATGATACCAAACCTAGCCATCATTTCTCCAGTGAGTAATCTGTCTCGAATTGCTTTGTATGTACAAAGCTTCATCTTCGTGGCCACTCCTCGGTCCATACAATATCAGCCCAGTCTACCTTTGGTCGCCGATCCTGAACCTGGTCGTAGACGACTTTGGTTGAGAATTTTTCGTCACTCGTGCCATCCCATGTCCACGGATTGCCATTATCGCATGAAAGAATCCGTGGCATGCTATTGTCCTATCGGGCGTTCGTTGAGTTGCCAACGCCCATCATGGATAAGAGCAGCTAAAGACTCATCCTGCCTGCAAATTTCAAATATTGGCCAGTCCCATCTTTTGATCATGCTAGAGTGCTTGAGCCAGGGGTCCTTCTAGAGATTCGTACTGCAGCCATCACATATAATCATGCTAATCCTTGCTTTTACTTTGGTACGTACGCGTATAATATTTTCGTACATCATCGAGAAATTGTTGTTGAGATCTTGAGTCCAGATGTTGGCGGAGCGTAGGTACCGGTTATGGGACCATATCGCCCACATGGATTTATTCTCTAAGAAATGCAAGTAATCTTCATGAGAGCTACCTTTGGAAGTACTCGAAGTGATCGCAAGCCGACACCGCCCTCTCCTTTGGTTTGACATAGTTCCCCCAAGCTATGGCATGCATACCTCCATGCCAAACATAATTAGCACACATCATCTCTATTTTTTGAATTATTTTCTCAGGAATGAATATAACTTGAAGCCAATAAAATGTAATAGCTATATTACTGACCTTACAAGCTCCATTCTTCCCCCTGAACGATAGGAGTTGGGCCTGCCAACCTTCTAATCTACCTTGGACGTACTGAAGCAGTCCCTAGCAATCTGCATCTCGAGCATAATTAGTCGATAGAGGTAGACCAAGATACCTCACAGGTAGATTGCCATTTTCTATCTGAAATAGCGTAGCCCATCTCTCCTTCTCTGGGCAGTCGCATTTGAAGTAGATGTGGCTCTTCTCCCTATTGAGCTGCAGCCCTGATAGATTACCAAACTCCTCTAGAACCTCATTTAGCCCTTTGATGCTAGTCTCTGATGGTTTAATGAATACAAGAAGGTCATCAGCGTATATCAGGTGAGAGACGATTGGTGACACATTGCGATATAAGGGTACAATCCTTTTTTGATGCACTACAATATCCATCAAACAGGTATAGTACTCCATAATAATGGTAAAGAGGTATAGGGATAGTGGGTCTCCCTGCTGTAGACCCCAGTTGCTGCCAAAGAATCCTCGTTGTCGGCCTGTGATCAGTACTGAGAAGTTGGGGATAGAGATGCATTCTCTGACTCGATCTACCCACTGTTGGGTATCAGACCAGAACGAATCGAACCTAGCTCTGATACCAATTGTTGGGCGCATGCAGAAGCGTTTGCCAACCCACCTGACCAAAATCAACCCATGTCTAACAAACACCAAGCAAAAGATAAAGACAAGTATATGTTGGTAACGTACGTCACCTGGAAAAATCCTAACATTTTATAACTCAGATGAAATTACAAGATTGACAGAACTCACGTTGATCCCTTTGTCCTAATAGGTCCAACCCCCTCACCACTCTCAAGAAGAAAAATAGAAGTGTAGAGGCTAAAAATCAAGTTACGCCATATTATCAACTTGCGCCACCATCAACTTGCGCCTCCATCAGGTTGTGCCAGGGCCAGGTTGCGCGAGTGCCACATGGTAGTCTCCTAGAGAAACTATAACGGCCATCATCATTATCTGACAGCTAACAGCACAAAAATCGAAAGAAATCCATTCGAATCTCGCGTAATGCGGTGTTCGAGAAGATCTTATCAGTTATTAATGATATCTAGCAGCTCGCTTATTGTATCAATATGTGCGATAGTCAGAATGCAGCACAAGTTTCCGAGTTGCGCCCACGCGCAACCTGACTGACCAAGTTGGCGCAACATGAATCCAACTGATGTCCAGAAGCAGGAAGACGTGGTGCACATGCTACTAATCTCGTAAAACGTATCTACCATATTGCCCACGATCACGCGTATCTCACTCAAACGATGCCATACATCTTTTGCAGTTGGTATAACCGCTCGCACAGGTGAACAGAGACACACAACCTAAGGTTCGCGCAACCCAGAATAACTGCTAAACAATTATTTCAAGAACTATATAAATAGAGTTTCAAATCTGTTCTAAAGCATCACTAATGATCATAATCTACTGATAAAGTGCTATGGCTTCTTTCAGAGGCTCGTGTCTTCGATATCACATCGTCCAAGGGATAAAATGATCGTCTTCTGATCAAATTTCTATAGTTGTACTTCCCCAAAAATCAACTGTACTCTTGTACCTTTTTCTAAGTTTGTAATCAAACTTTTGTTTTTGTAAACAAAATGGCAACTCTGGTGGAGACGACTTTCTCCTCTGACGAGAAAGTGACAACTCAATGTGATACCGCGTTGATTGGCAAGACGCAGAAGACTTTGGCCGTTTAAGTCGACCAAACCACTTACGAGGCTATGGTCAGTGCTGGCGGTACCAGGCACACCGTCTTGCTGCTAAGATCAAAGCACGCACTATGTGGACTCTCACGTCTTCTCTGCCATCCAAGGCTCCTACACAACTTGCGCAGACAGCTTCTCGGCCAACCAAGGTTCCTGCACAACTTGAGCAGACTATCTCTCTGCCATCCAAGGCACCTGCACAACTTGTGCAGACTGTCTCTATGCCATCCAAGGTCCCTGCGCAACTTGTGCAGACTGTCTCTCGGCTAACCATGGCTTCTACGCAACTTGCGTAGACAGCTTCTCAGTCAACCAAGGCTCCTACTCAACTTGCGCAGATTCCTTCTCTGCCAACCAAGGCTCTTGCGCAACTTGCGCAGATTCCTTCTCTGCCAACCAGAATTCCTGCACAACCTGCGCCTGTGACATTTCAGACACAAAACAGAAGAAAATGCTCTTTAGCTAGTCCTTCTTCAAATTTGAACTTGGCAAGGAATATACATATTCCAGCCTCATCACAGAATAAAGGAAAGCGTCATTTGACATTCTCTAATTCTTCTCCAGTCCTTGACTCGGCAGAAAGTATCTCTGATGGCGCCTATGCGCCAGCTAGTGTAAAAGCTCTTTTGGACAAGAACTCTACTCCTCTGAACAGAGACAATCAAATCTCTGCTAAGAAAGTGAGTTCTGTTCCAACGGAACTTTCTGTTGCTTAGTTACGCCAGAGCAAACACATGAGTACCGGTTGTACAACACAAAAAGGACTTCTGCCAAATCCCAGTGAATGTGAATGTGGATAGCTAATTCATACATCTCACGTATGGGTTAATCGAATCTTAAAAATGTGGATAGCCATCTATGATGTGCCGTATTAGCTCAGTCGTTCACATATCAAAAGGTGTTTCAAACGTACTGTCTGTTTTACTTGTACATGTTCATTTATAGTTGTCTTACATATTCTTTCTAGTTGTGTTTCGTACATGCTTATCGTTTTTAGTTCATACACGTGTTATTTTATTTTCTACTGTAATATCTCTACTATCTAGCTTCTTTTATATTAAGTTATATTATTGCAATAGGTTTGTACTTTACTTCTTTCCTAACTAGATCGTTGCAGGTGACTTGGCATGCTTCCTACTTTGCGCTAAGGGCCAAACAACGGAGATAGAGATCTTGGGGGTCAACCTTAGATTATAGATAGATTAGTTACATTTTTTGAAATGTTTAGTGGGTTTGTTCCCGAATACTATTTCAATGTATTATTGAATTTGTAATGGAATAGTTGTTGTGAATGAGCCATTTGTATTTGAGTTTGACTATGAGGTCTAGACAATGTACTACCGCCGATGCTGCGGTGTAGGTCAGACTTGGCTACGTACTGGTATTCTGAAAAATGGAAGCAGGTTGTGACATGTCACTTTTGCTACACGTAGTATTTTATGGATTCTATTCATAATATTCGTGATTTTGTGATTTTTGTGCATCATGTTTATCGTGATTCGTGATTCGTGCATCTTACATGTCGTAACTTGAATCCATGAATGCTAGTTGTCGGACGGAAAAATACCTTAGTAGCGTGTGAACTATCCTATCTGTTCTTCGTGTCTAATCATGTGGATAACAATCATACATCTCACATATGATTTGTCGTATTGTGTGGATAGCAAATCGCACATTCTTGTGTGTGATTTGTGGTATTACCCGAGTCGTTCACATGTCGAACTTGGTATTTTGAAACACATAGAATAAACGATTGCTTGACATAGTTTATTATCTAGTTCATGTCATATTTCTCTGTTTCCTTCTAATATTCATTGCTTTGCATGTTTCCATTTAACTGCTAGTTTAGCTTTACATCCTTACTTGTTATCATTTATCACATATTCTAACTCTTATATATAGTCACTATCATGGTATAAAATGTCTATCAGTGTTTGTACTTGCTCCAATCTGACTGGTTAACCACATTTTTAGGCGAGGGTTTAGAAGCACTTTGTCCCACTTATTATGGATTGTTAGAGGACCTTATTCTTGAGACTGATCCCATCATTCTGGAGGACCAGACAGTTGCAGAGGTCGTGATTCCGGCAGAGGACAGCCTAGTTTACATTCATAAATTTTGATCTGGATTTGCCTCCGGAATTACATACTTGGGTTGTATATATATATTTGGGATATGGGATTTTCTTAGATGTTAGATTTTCTGGATTATGTTTTAGACTCTGGATTATGACTTTATGCATTTCCTTAGATCTTTTTTGTCTTAGTTGTTGTGATTGAGTTATAGTTATCATCTTATTCTTAACTCTGGATATATATCAATTGTGTTTGATATGATCATACATTATTGCATGTAATGGAATATTATATTTAGGTTTTAGACAGCTTTCTACCATCGATGCTGTGGCGTAGGATGGACGTACCATCAATAAAATCCCATATGCTAGAAAATTGTTGATGGCCCACATGAGCATCGCTCTCATCTAAAAGTTCTGCTCCATCGATATATCATACGTCTGAACGCCGAACTGCCACGATTGTTAAACTCATCGACCAATGGCTGCAAGTAGATTGTAAGGGGTCAAATCACCGACGGTAGATTGTAAGGGGTCAAAATTACTCTCATTTATATGGAGTCTTCATGCATATCCATAATAGTAGATTGTAAGGGGTCAAAATCACCAGCCAAAAAGAGTAATAAAACCTCGAATGTCCGAAAGAAGTGAACCCATCAGAACATAAAGCCAACCAAACATTCCTAGGCTCCACAGCAAGTCCAAGTTCATATCGATCAAAATGCTTCCATGCCTCTCCATCAGAAGGATGAGATAATTCTTCTTCATCTACCTTCTGTTCTTTGCTATGTCATGTCATGTGTTGTGCAGTATTTATGGACATATACATCCATTGCAATCTCTTTGTGATCGAGAAAAAGTGCATGTATTTGTAGGAATGCAACCTTGCCCGGGCATTTAATTTTCTTTTGCCCCGAATTGGCTTGCACCGGTCTTCGTGACGGAAAATACATCTATCTTTATCATTGTTCTCCTTATAGTACAACATGCAACCTTTTTGACAACAATCTATCTTTTCATAGTCTAATTCGAGTTTCTGTATCATCATCTTCGGCTTGTAAATTTTTTAGCAAATTCTTCGATCCTTTTGGCTGAAACTATCTAACAAACTGAATTATCCGGTCGTAGCATTCCCGCAGTAAGTTAAAATCAGACTAGATGTTCAACAGATGTATCACCTCGATAGGACAGAATTAGAATCATAAGCCGGGTATAACAGAGTATCGGCATGCTTGAACATATCGTAGAACTCCTTTACATCAGGATTCAGATCATACGGATGAAAACTTGGACATGGTGCATCAAATACCAACTCACATGCCAAGTTTTGATGCCGATATTCGAAGTGATCTCCGAAAGTGGACTCTCCTATCTCCGTATTGAAGGAGAACTAATATTGCAGAACCAAAGGTTCTCCATAAGTCGTCCATTCGTTGTAGTTCAGTACAAAACCCTTATTTTAGAGGTTCTCTCTCACGAGATCAACCTCTTTGAATGGTATAATATTATATTTCACACAAGAGCACTTTATGAGCCTTTCTTCCAAGAAATAAGGTTGACTACTGGCGTATCTAAGAAATTCTTCGACATCCACCTTGAAATCATCCGTCAAACCAATCCTGCTATCATATCGCCGATTGTACATCAACGAAAGGTCAACTAAGTATCGACTCATTGATTTCTTACACGTGAATGATTCTGCACGTACCATATGTAATCGAACAATATGGATTAGATACTAATTAATGAGAGACTCGTGCCAAAAGTCTAAAAAGTTTATCTACCATCACGAATAGTAAGGAACATAGTAGCTAGCATAAAACTAGAACAACACCTGTTTAGTCTTATTTCTTAAAAAAACTCAAATTCCTAACCCTAATTCTATTTCATCCCTAATTGTAGGACCCTACGCTTCCTAACTCCGACCCATTGTAATTTCATCTTCCTTTAATAACTCTAATCATAAACCGAACATATCCCGCAAATATATTTGTTTCCTAAAGAATTCGTATAATAAAAAGTCAAATATATAGAAGTATGGGGATCATAGTAATTCTCTTCGACATCATCATTTAAGATGCAAATTAAATGTCAACAAACTTAGTTTATATTTTTCCCTTGATGAATTTTTTGAACTCAAATTCCAAGATATACTCACGACCATAACCAATAAAATTTTTATTTTCTTCTTCATATAAGTACAAATTACATCTCCTACTTTCATATGATGTATTCTTCTTTTCTTCTAAAATACCACAAGATGATCACCATATGAGATTCGTTTTCTCATACCAATACACATATATAATAGAAAAAATAATAATAATTTAACTAAATGAATATCGTGTCCATGTCAATGAAAAATATAGCATGATCGTGTCTATGTTCGTGTTGTGTATATGTTCATATCCCACACAAGTTCTATCTCTTACCTCAATATGTTATCAACGACTGTATCCATGTCTCTGTCCGTGTCCCAGAAGCATATCATGTCCATGTCAATTAGAGAAGGAAAATTTAGGTTATTACCAAATATGAATTGGGGGAGGAGTAGGGTCATCGCAAAGCATTGCCACCGCTTGCCAGGGAGGAGGGAGTCATCGTGAGGCTGCCACCGATCGTCAAGGGAGGAGGGGATAGTCGGAAAGCTGCCACCTCTCAGCGAGGATGGAGGGGAGGTTGTCATGAAGCTTCCACCGCTCGTTAGGTAGGCCACCACTCATCAGAGAGAAGGGTATCGAGTAAGGAGGAGGAGATAGCCAGATCGTCGACGGAATGAGGAGGAGAGGGTCGTCGACAGTCACCGAAGAAGACGAGAGCGGGTCTGGGGTCGTCGAGGGAGGAGGTGGGGGAGTCGACGGTCACCGGAGGAGGAGGAGGAGAAGGGATCAGGGGTCGAGGTCGGGGAGAGGAAGGGTTTGGGGGGAATTTTGGTTAAAATTTTGAGAATGGGAAGGAAATGGTTTTGTTCAAATTTTAGTCGTGTACAGCGACGAAAATGGTCCGTCGCTAAATTGTCGGTAGGTTATTGGCGACGATCTACCGTACTTAATTAGCGACGTAAAATTATAATGTATTTTACATAAATAGTCGGTCGTGGATCAGTCGCGAGTCCGTCGCTATACAGTGATTGTTTCTTATTCGTCGCTATGGTCCATCGATAATTAATTATATTTTTGTAGTGTTCAGGTCATTCTCCTGGAGTTGTGTGGAACAACGGGAAGCTAGTAGCAAAGAAGTTTTACCTCTAGGAGTATTTGAGAGAAAATCTACACATAGACCTCGAATAAAATCTTAGGACAATGTTTCGTGTATGAATTCTCCGTAGACTGGTAAATCTAATCTTTTGTTATTTTGCTCTCATATTTTTAGGATGACAAAGAAATATTTTCTAACACACGCTCGATGCTACAGAGCAGGGGCGGCCCTGGCCCATGATAGGCTAGACGATGGTCCATATGCCCTAGAAATTATAGGGGCACCAAAATAGACATATCTTGAATACAATATGTACTATGAGCCACTTTTAATCAAAAAGATTTGGATGCAGTGATTATCATGTTAGTTTTATACACTAGAGGACCTTTGTTCAAATCTTTAGTGGTACAAATTTTTTTGTTACATTTTTATTTTAATTGTTTTTACCTTTCACATTATGTATATAGGGCCTTTATTTCAGAAGTTCATCTCCGGCCTTCATGAGCTCAGGACCGACCATGCTGCAGAGGAGCTAGGCATCTCTGAGCTCCTCTTTCGTGGCTTATTGCCACTACAAGGATCTTCTTTCCAAAGGAGTTAGTGGATTCAAATTAGTAAGCCACTCATCTATATATTAACCACATCAATTAATTAATAAAAAATACGACTGCTACTGGATTCGAATCTAACTTAATAATATATTATATTAAGTTTTATGTTACTCTATCAAAACAATATATTATTTATAATATTCTAATAGTATTATTGTTGCATGTAATTTTTTATATACTTTGATGGTTGTCGCGAGCATGACTAAAGCAGTATTAATTGAATTGTAAGGTAAAAAGAACACCAACTATACTAGTATAAATGAGTTCAGAAACTATTATTTTTTAAATGAATTATTGATGCTAATGAAAAGACAGCAGTGCTTAAGAATCTTTAACATCATTACAGTTTTAACTTTCGTAGTTAATGAATGCATTTCTTTAGTTCTTTTGAATGAATGATGTTAAGAAGCTTTAACAGCTTTACCTAGATACACATTCTAACTTTAATCAAATTTTTTAATTTGTAAATTTATTTAAGGGTATTTTTGGAAAGAAATATTTTATGGTAAAGCCTATTTTTCTTATTACTAGTATATATACACGTGCGTTGCACGTATTTTATAGATTATTATTAGAAAATTGTTATAATTATTCTAAGATTTATTAAGATTACTTACGAAGACTAAAAGACAACTATCTTAATTATTCTAAATTTATTATTATATTAATATATATCATGAAAGACTATTTATGAAGACTAATGGACACCTCCTATAATTATCTAGTCATTTTTATTAACTTTAGTGAATATTTTAATTAATACACATATGCAATGGTATAATATTTGAAAAAAAAGATTTATGATAAAGTTCAAGCTTTTTTTACTATATAATAGTGTAGATATAGTAGAATAGATAATATATTTTCATATGAGGGAGAGGGGATGTCAATGACTCATGCTTGTATATTTAAAATTTTAATTTACACTAAAAATTTATAGAAAACAAATGGAGACGATCTCACCAAAAATTTGTCCATGTCACAAAAATAAGTAGTTAATTCGAGCAGCTGCAACATTCAGAGCTACGTTCAGGCCACGACTAAGACACTGCAAACAAGAACAAATAAATATGATAACGATTTGAAGAAAATTATCTTGAGATGAGTCACTACTTTGTCTAGCTCCATCCATCCAAGTGGTCTCAACCAAGGCCCAAAATAAGAAAAAAAACATATGATCCCCAAAGTTACAATTTCTCTTTCGATAACTTGGCATATACGGAGGATCTCAACAGTGGGTCCTACCTCGACACCCCAATAGACTTAGTCCCGGGAATGCAGTTGTGTACTTCCCCAGCTCATACGTACGTATGATGGGCGCCGAGGACATCATCATGCTCAACTTCATTGAATAGAGATCAGGTAATTTCATAGAGGGGGTAAAGTTTTGTTTAATTATAGAAAGGAGGAAAAGTTTGGAGAAATTATAAGGAGGATGAAGTGACATTAGTGCTGGTGCCCCACATTATTTCCCCCACCAGGTGACATCACTGATGGCGCCAGCCCCCCTGGTGCCATCACTAATGTCACCCCATGAGATTCCCCTAATAATCCTTCCCCAGGCGACATTACTGATGTCACCCCATGAGATACCCCTATTTTGCCTTCCAACGTTCCATTTTTCTGTACAACGGTCATATTTCTATCCGTTGCAGATTGAATCTATATAAAAGGTGGATGTGAGAGAGTTTCATTCCCACTTCACACTTTCTATTCTTCAATATTTTTTGTAGATTTGAAGTTGTACATCTTTTCTCTTATTTCATAGTCAAATTTCATGTATTTAATAGGAGACCCTTCTTATGGCTCGATCCAAACCTATAGGTAGAGAAATATGTGTTAGAGGACTCATTCCTAATACTTCTATGGGTTAGAATGGTGTCGTTTGGGGCTAGAATGGTGTCATTTGGGTAGTTACGGGATTGTGACCACCAAGTGTTCGACACGTGTCCCCAAAGGAATTCTTGTGTCCTATTTGAGTTGAGATTTTAGATACGTGCGCTAAATAGGATACGTGGTGTGGTGTCATGATATCTCATGAAATGCACGGTTAAATTTGAGTATACATATGTGAATGGCATATATATATATATATATATATATATATATATATATATATATATATATATATATATATATATATATATATATATATATATATATATATATATATATATATATATATATATAGATGGCTCTCCCCCCTCTTCTTCCTCTAGCCCCCCTTCCGGGTCCACGCTAGGGAACGTCGACCGCCGCTAGCCGGGCCGTCCTCCCCTCCCGGAGCTCCCTTCCCGCCCCCTCATCTGCTTCCTCCCCCGTTGGCATCGTAGTCCGCTCCCCCTCCTCCACTCCGTTCTCTCCCCTGCATGGTTCGGCTCCCCGGTCGGCTCCTCCCTCCTGCGATGGTGGCGGCTGGCGCCCATCCTTGGACGCCCGACCAACTCCTTCTTGTGGGAGTTGGTCCCCAGGCTGCCGCGACCTTGGCAGCCCCGCTGTCTTGGCCGCACCAGCCACTCCCTCCCCCCTCCTCCTTCACCCTCTTCCTCGTCTCCGCCCCCTCCCCTCCCCCTCCGTCTCATCTCCGCACAAAACTCCGCCTACCGCCCCTCCTCCGCCCCCACCCCATCTCTCTGTCGTTCCTGCTCTTTCCTCCGACATTTTTCCCCCTCTCCCAGTTTTAGTTTCAAACCTCCTCATTTCCCACCCTTGCTTCCCCCTTCCTCTAGGGGCGCATACGCTCCTATGCGTTGCGCCTGGCCATGCCCCCCTCGGGATCTTTCTCGAGGATCCCCCCGCACGTATATAGGCCCCCTCTTCGGTGCTCCCTCATGCGCCTCCCTCCGGCATTCCCCAGCGGATCTGCCCCACTATGCGCCTGCCAGTTTGTGCCCCCCTTGAGCCCCTCTGCTCGATCTCCCCCCTCCGAGCCTCCTCCTATGCGCCCACAGCTGTGTCCCCCCATGCGCCTCCTTCACGCGTCCACCGCCCCCCTTACGATTCCTTTGCGCCTCCTCCACCGAGCCTCCCCCTTCCACGTATAGCTCCGAGTCTGTCCCTATGAGCCCACAGCCGTGCCCCCATGCGCCTCCTTCGAGCCAACAGAGCCTCCTACGTGCCCCCTTCCCTCCTCCTCTCAAGCAACCAATGTGCCCTGCTCCTCCGTCGTTTGTAGCGTTTGCGGCCTCCCTTAGCTGGCCTCCTCCTAGGGAGCATTGCCCTCTACCTCCCTCAGGTGACAGAGCCTCCAGCATGCGAGGGGACCCTTCCTCGTCACCAGTCGCCTTGGTGGGGCCCACCTCGTATGTTGACAAAGTCTGCCTGGATCGGATTGCCCAGAAAAAAACCTATTCTTCCAAGCATCCCTCTTCTCGAGATCGAATATCCAACCCTAGCGGACAGGCAGTCTTTATCAATTTCGATCTCCTTCTCGGACCTGGCGTCGCTATACAAGCGGTTCTCCTCCACGTTTGTGTTACGGTTCCCCTCGGGTAGCCCGAAGCTAACCTGAGTTCAGGAGGAAATTGCCAAATTGAGCCTAACTTCGGATTATAGAGTAGCTCCACTAGACCCCAAAAACATCCTCCTTTACTTATCCTCTGCGACAGACCAGAAGATAGTCCATACTAGGGGCTCGAACAAAATTGACTCAAAAGTCATGACAATAGTTAGATGGTCTCAGGACCACAACTCCAAAGAGGACTCACCTATTGTGACCGCTTGGGTCACCCTCCCCAACTCACTACTTTTCGAACACCCCTTGGGGTTTACTGCTATACGATTATGTCGTTTAGTCTTAAAAACACAGGAGCCACGTATCAACGGGCTATAAGCAACATCTTTCAAGAATATCTACGGAAGACAGTTGAATGTTACGTAGATGACATTGCTGTTAAGAGTCGATCAAAGGATGATCACATTCAAAACTTAAAAATAGTATTTAAATTGATGCATCAATATCAATTGAAAATGAACCCTACTAAGTCTTTCTTAGGGGTTTCCAGTGGCAAGTTTTTAGGATTTGTCATTACTTCTCAAGGTATCCATGTTGATCCTGATAAGGTTAAAGCAATTCTCGAAATGCGTCCTCCTCATAATTTGAAAGAATTCCGTGGCTTTCAGGGTCGTATTGCTTATATCAGGAGATTTATATCTAATCTCTCTGGGAGATGTCAACCTTTCTTTCGTCTATTAAAGAAAGGTGTATCATTTGTCTGGGATGAAGCATGTCAGAAAGCCTTCAACGATATTAAGCAATACCTTACAAATCCACCTGTTCTGGTACCTCCAGTAGTAGGAAGACCATTTTTGCTATATGATCGAGCTTTAGATCATTCACTTGGTGCTCTTCTTGCACAAAAAAGTAATATGGGTCATGAACAAGCAATTTACTATCTTAGCCGAATGATGGTTGGAGCTGAACATAGGTATACTCCGGTAGAAAAAGAATGTATGGCCTTGGTTTTTGTTGTACAAAAGACAAGACATTATGTGATGGGACAAACTATTCATGTCATCTCCAGAATAAATACCATTCGGGTATTGATGAGGAAACCAAGCATTCTTAACTCCAGGTTAGCTACCTGGGAGATGTTATTCACTCCTTATGACATGGTTTATATACCTCAAAAATCAGTAAAAGGCCAAGCATTAGCTGATTTCTTAGCTGCTCATCCTATACCTGAAACATCGAAGTTACATGAGGATATTCCAGATGAAGTCGTAGATTGTAACATGACTTTGAAGAATGACATATGGCAATTATACTTTGATGGAGCATCACGGGTTGGGCCTAAAGGCAATATTGTCTCTGGGGTAGGAATCGTCTTGGTTTCTCCTGACAAAATGGTCATATACCGTGCTTATTCTTCCAATGAGCCATGCTCCAACAATGTAGCAGAATACAATGCTCTATTGATTGGTCTCCAAGTAGCAAAACAATTGGATATTGAGTTCCCAGAAGCTTATGGGGATTCTCAACTAATTGTTAATCAAGTTAGAGGGACTTATGAAGTCAGAAATCCTGATCTCATCCCTTATCATCAAGTGATAATTGAGTTGGTCCTTTCATTCAAAGGATTCTTCATCGAATTCGTACCACGCTTTCAGAATGTGGAAGCTGATGCTCTTGCTAGCTTAGTTGCAGACTTGGCTGTTCCAATCCGAAGACAAAATACAATTACTTTGTTGGACCGAGATTTATTCTGTGTCAAGAATAATCTGTATATTGAACAGAGTTATACTATAGAGTCAAGTTTCCAACAGAAGGATTGGAGAAGACCATTCATTGATAATGCGGTTCATGGGATTTTACCTGAAGATCCAAAATAAGCTGCATCAATCAAGAGACAATCATTTCGATTCTATTATGATTCATCTTTACATATGTTATATCGTCGTTCATATGATGGACTCTTATTGCGCTGTCTATCAGAAAGTGAGGCTAAACAAACACTTCGCGAAGCTCATGATGGTGTCTGTGGTGCTCATCAACCAGGTCCAAAATTACAAGATCGTATTCGAAGAATAGGGTATTATTGGCCTTCTATGGTAGCAGATGCTGTAGACTATGCCATAAGATGTAAAGCATGCCAGATTCATGCTGATTTTATTCATCAACCGTCTAAATTTCTACATCCTACAACAGCCTCTTGGCCCTTCGAAGCTTGGGGTATGGACATCATTGGTCCGATTAACCCTCCTTTTGTTAAAGGACATCGGTTTATATTAGCTATAACCGATTACTTTTTTAAGTGGGCAGAAGCAGTTCCTCTTGCTGAAGTGAAAACATCTAATGTGATCAGCTTCATCAAATATCATGTCATTTTTTGCTTCGGGATTCCTCGACAAATAATTTATGACAATGGACCACAATTTGCCAGTCAGGCATTTTATCGATTCTGTGATAAGAATCGAATTCAAAATCTGGCTTCTACGGCTTATAATCCAGCTGCTAATGGTTTAGCCGAAGCTTTTAATAAGACGATCATCAAACTTCTCAAAAAGTTTGTCTCTTATAATAAACGTGATTGGAATGAGAAACTTGGAGAATGTTTATGGGCTTATTGAACAACAGTCCGAACTTCTGCTGGTTTTTCACCATTTTCACTGGTTTACGGATGTGAAGCTGTCCTTTCATTGGAAATCCAGATTCCATCTCTTCGAATAGCCATTGCTAATGAGCTAACTATAGAGAATAATGATCGTTTACGACTCCAAGAACTTGAAGGATTAGATGAGAAGCGTCTTCAAGCACAACAGCATATTGAGCTATATCAAGCCCGTATATCTCGAACTTTCAATCGTAAAGTTAAAGAGAGGGTATTCAAGGTCGGCGAGCTCATATTAACTGTTTGAAGACCGATGGTGATGACTCACAAAAGCAAAGAGAAATTCCAAGCAAAATGGGAAGGTCCTTATGTAATTGAGACCGTGTTTTCTAATGGCGCCTATCGGTTATCCAAGCTTAATGGAGATCTACTCATGATGCTGATCAATGGCAAATTTCTTAAGAAGTACTATGTATAAAAAAAACAAAATGAAAATAATTTTTTTTATTATTTTCGTTCTGAATAAAGGATTAAGGACGAGGACCACAGCCTTCCCTATTGAATACATAGTCAGTCAATGCATCAAAGGCATCGTTGCCTGAATTCATAAAAAATTTGCAGGCAGCCATCCTCAGTGCTTCTTCTTTAGGACTTTTCCCTGGTTCTACTAAGAAAGCGAGGACGTCTTGTGATGGCTTGGACTTAGAAGAGCTTTCGCATATTTTGGTTGGGTCTGACACAATTGGCTCAATGGAACGCGTCTCGATGACGTCCCCAACCTTCATGGAGACTTCATTCTTTTGCTGCACATCCTTGGAAGACATTTTCGATAGAGGAGTGGAAATAAGAATAAAATGTTGCAAAGAGTTCTTACCTATTTATAGGAGAGATCTATTAATGAACTGGTCTTTAAAATTGAAAACAACTTTTTATTCTCGAAAAGACCTGTCCATTCACTACATCAGATTCATCCATTTAACTGTGAAATTGAATTAACCTTCTCTTTTCCCGAAAGATGTGTTGATTCATTCATTCTTTCATCGATATTTGCATATATCCTCTATGACACCTGTCTTCTTGTTCTCCGGCTACCAATGTTTGGTTAAGCTGATTGCTTGTCTCCTTAGAGAGAAATTTTAATCTTCTATCTTATCAGTTGATTAAAAAAGAAAATTTGGATTTGTTGTTTATCATGTCCTCATGACCTCTGAATAAATATTAAATCTGCTTGTATTTCCTATCTATCATGTCTATTTGGCCTCTGAATAGATATTAATCTATTTTTCTTTGAGTTGTTACGATCTATCATGTCCATACTACCTCTGATAGTATTGTATACTCTAAAACATAAAAACAAAATTTCATTATCTATCATGTCCATATTACCTCTGGATAGATACAATGTATTGAGTTTAAAAGACTTATCATGTCCATATTACCTCTGATAAGTATTTTCTATCTCATACCTATTGTTTAAATTCCAAATAAATGATAAGATCATAAAACAAATATTTTATCCATTTCTTGTGGAAACATTACAAAATGGATAAGATAAAAGATGACAAGGAGCTCTTTTAAGGTGGAGCAAAAACATCTTGAAGCAACTTCTGTAGTTCTTCTAGCCGCTTGTCACGAGAGCTCATAACTTTCTTAGTAGCTTCAGCACGTCGAGCTTCAGGAGTGCAAATACAAAAAAGTCCAGCGAAGCTGATTATCAAATTATCCTTGGCTTCATCAAGGGTTCTGATGGTTGATTCAGCCCCGAAGGCTTGTTCTTCTAAAATGGAGCTTTGAGTGAGGTGCAGATTTCGAGATTCGATTATCTGTTCCCTCTCGACCTTCAAGCGAGCCAACTCAGCCTCGACTTCTTGGATTTTATCATTTTTATTCTGAATCTCTATGTTCAAAGCATCATAAGCTACTCTATGGCCATGCAGTGCGGGCTTTATTCCAGCCAAAAAGGCTTTCTCTTTGGCAACCTTCATACTATGTTCATGAAGAGCTTCATTATATGTGGTCTTCCGAGCAAGATAATCAGCCGTTAAGGCGTCATATTCTTCCTGGATGAGACTTTCAACAGTCTCACTTAACATCTTGAGATATTCTCTGATCGGCTGTTCAAGGCCCTCCATAATTTTCTCCAATGCTGCAGCTCGAACATAGCAACGTTCCTGGTGGTCAGAGCCATTGCCGCCTTCAAACTCTCATAACTGAGGCCCTTATTCAGGACCATTTTTATTAGGGTTGCCAGAGTTTTGTAAAAGGTTTCAGTATGAATCTCAACTAGGAGATTCATTTCTATGCTGGAGCTTGGTGTGGCAGCAATATCTAATATACCTTTTCTTTGGAGACCAGGAACAAGTGTTGTTGGTGTGACAGCAGGATGAGATGAAGTCGTTGCTGTCACTGCTGTCATGGCCAATTGATCTCTAGGAGCTTCATGGATTATCTCTCCAACACTTACAGATACCGTTGGTGTGACAGCAGGCTAAGATGGAGCTGTTGTTGTTACTGCTGTCATAGCTAATTGGTTCCCAAGAGCTTCTGGAGCAATGTCTTCAATATTTATTACTCCAGCCGTTTCTGGAGTTCTGGTGGCGGTAATATTGGTGGATGTAGTGACAATTGAGGGAGCTGGTTCAGGTTCTGGCATTGGCTTGTCAGAAGCTGGTACTGGATCAGTAGCAACAACAGAAGATGTTATTACAACTTTCCCAGTTTCAGCTGGTGACTTAAGTATGCTTTCAGCATCTTCTTCAATTATTTGCTCCGCAGGATTTTCCATTGCTTCAGTTGTAGTGAATTCTTCTACAGCTGATTCTTTATTCAAATCTGGTTCTCCTCCAGCAGTTTCATCATCACCTACAGTGAGATCTACTGTAGTCTCTTCTTTGTGCTGGTCCTCAGCAGGAGAGGACATTTCAGGTTGTGCTTGTTGTACCTCTAATGATGGAAGATATTCTTCTTGAGGCTCCATCTCAGGTTTTTGTACTCCCTCCTCTTCAGCGTCTTCTTCTTCTGAAGAAGAAGTTTCCTCCTCAGATTCCTCATTTTCTTCATAGATATCTTCTTCTTGTGGAGGAGGAGTCACAGGCTTTGGTGCAATGATGATATCTACAAAATGAACAAAATAAGTTAATATACAAAATCATGATACATAATTCCATATAGGTTTTGTATAATACCTGGAATATGTGCGTTTTGTTCAAGATATGAATCATAATCACCATCCCAGTCATCATCATCGAAGTCGAGAGCCGGCTCGTCTGATGGAATACGGTCTCGATCAGCAGTGGATACAGCAGTAGCATCCCCCGTAACTTGTGCCTTGGTTGGCAAAGATAAATGGAGCGATGAGCTAAGGCGTCTAGGTGACAAAAGTATTACAGCTTTTGGTGCTACTACTGGTGGAGGGGCTGAAGATCCTTCTCCTGGATGGACTGAAGAAGAACCAACAAGATGATCCTCTTCAACCAAGGTGTCATCTTCTGGAGTGAGAGCTCTTGGTTTGGAAGGCCCTTTAGTGGTAGGCTTCTTCTTCTTCTCCGGAGACTTCACCGGAAGAGTGGTAGCCGCACTTTGCTTCCTTTTTTGGGTTTTTCCAATAATTATTGGACCCGCGGCTATCTCCCCAGCTCCTCTGGGGATTACTTCCAGAAATCATCTATAGCAGTAACATTATCAAGCACATCAGGAGTTATTCTGATGGGTTCTTCAACATTTCCCTCCTGGGCCCATCGAAGACTTCCTGGCATGCTGTAGCCGTCTTCAAAAGAGCGAATAGATGCATAGAAACGAGCATACGAATGAAGGATACGTAGCTAAGTAGATATTTTGAATCTGGCACCAGTACAGGCAGTGCTGAAATACCTCCACGCTCGAGCACCGTCAAGCAGTTTCCCATGGTGACGAAAACTGGTAGAGGGGTTACCAACATAAAGTTGGTCGTACCCAAATTGGCGAGCGAACCTACTGGATAAGTATGGTTCGAAGGCACAATTATCTTTATTTCTGTACATTAGATGCGAGGGTCTAATGTACACTAGCCATCTGAAGACAGGTCTTGGTAATGAAGCTGTTCTTTCTACCTTGTCTTCAAATTGTGCACCAAGGCAGTCGGCCGAAACTGGTGGCCTTGTGTAAAAGAAATTCCACCCGTGAGAATAATTCAATACCGCTCAGGTGTCGGCCACTGTTGTAGCAGTCCAAGTGGATTTGCTAAACTTTTGGAGGAAAAGTCCTGCTTCGTCCTCAGGGCCCGGTGCCAGCAAACTGCAATTATGATGTAGCAGCTAGCCCATCAAATAGGTGTAGGACAATTTTTTTCTTCTTCTTCTCTGATTATCCGGCCAAAAAGATAGGGTTTTACCCTTCATAGGTGGAGCTACGGCGGGATTGGGTTGTCGGAGTGGTGTCGATGACCGAATGGGAGTTTGTTCACGGTCGGTCGATGAAGAATCAACGACGGGTTTCTTCCCCTTGCTGTCGGCGGCGGTCTTCTTGGGAGCCATCGAGTTAAAGTGGGAGATATCTCGATGTAAAGGGGGCAAAGAGATTTGGGATTGCAAAGAGACAAGTAAAGTCCTTATCGAATTCGAAAAGCTCTATTTATAGAGATTTTGAATCGGTTCAAATTCCCTATTTTTATGCCGACTGTTGGATATCTCTATTTTTACGCGACTAACCGCTGGATATCCCAAACTTTATGCTGACTGGTCAAATCCCGAATTTTACGCTTCTGTTCAAAGTATTTCGAAATTCTTAAAATCTTTTCAAATTCCGAAAACTTTGAAGGGGGTCTTGTAGGAGCGTAAAAAAATATGTTATAGACTGAGTCAAAGGGATAAGAGCTTTCCACTCAAACAAGCTACTTTATGCCATGGACAGATCAGCAGCTTTACGCCAGGAACACGCCTACCACTTTACGCCAGGGACAAGCCAACCATTTTGCGCCAGAGACAAATTGTTAAATCATGCATTTAATGTAATTTAATAATGGGTCTGACATAAAGATTTACTGACGGCGTATAACACAGGATTCGAAGGGATTTGGTTTACACAGAAATCAATATTTGTCGTTTATATGTGGACTGAGCTACTTTTACGCTCACAAGATGGCTTCTTTTACGCACGGATACTATATGAGCCTTTTTACGCTCAAAGTTGACGTGTGCGTAAAGTTTATTTGGGCTACCTTTATGCTCAAGGTTGTTTTATCGACCACTTTACGCGGAAAGTCCATTTTAGGGCTATTTTACGCCTAGTCCACTACTTTACGCTCAAGGTATTTTTGGGTTGTTTTTACGCCCTATCCTTTCTGACTAGTTTGGAACGTGGTTTGCCTACGTGGTATTCATACCACACATTTCGAAGAACGTGTGTACGTGCATCCTATTCTTATTGAAATCATGGGACACGTGTCAACGTATGTAAAGGATGACTTCAGTCATGGGTGGCAGTTATTAGCGTAAAGACGAAACTTTTGCTGAGTTTTACGCATAAAAAGCCAAGTCTATAAATAGACTAATTTTTCTCATATAAGGGGAGAGGCAGAGAGAAAGGAGATAGACAGAGAGATCAGAACTCAGAGATTTTGATTCTCTAGAGCATTCTTCTTCAACTTTTCTTCCAGAATAGAGTGAAGCAAAGCAGGAAAGCATTCGGCCTCGCCATTAGTGCCCAAGTGTGTCGATACCTTTCTGGTGACTTAGTTCTTCCGGTTGTTCATCTTCTAGCAGTGATCTTCATCATCATCATATGGTCCAAGGAACAAAGTGATCGCCTTCAGATTAGACTTCCATAGCAATACTTTCCAGAATAATTTGTGCTTCTTGTACTTTTCTCGTTTTATTTTCAAAAGCCAATTTCAGGCCTTTTGTTAAGTGAAACAGCTATCATGTAATGAATGCTGCTATAGTCAATGGCAATGGGTATCCCTCCTCTGATACCTATCTCATCCTCTGTCCATATTTACCCCTTTCAAAGGCTCGACCCTTACTGCTCTGTTTCCAAAACAATAGTAAAATCATATTCAGACATGTAAGAACCTGTGTGAATGTAGGAGTAAGAACTTAGAGTCTTGAATTCTTAATAACCAATCCTCCTGTCACTCTCCTTCTTTTTATCAATGCTGTACTAATTTCCTATCCCTAACACACCCAGAAACTCATGTTTTACCACTAACAGATGCACACTAATTTCAACACTACAGTCTCATTTACCCACTGTATTTCCAGGAAGTTTTCTTCCTTACATAACATTGCACTTCTGTATACAAGGTACATCATTGAAATGACTGGTCCTATAGTCCAGGCATGGGCTGGACAGTGCATGAACATATCCTAGAAATAAGGATATCTAAACATATCCATAACAGGTTACAGAACAAAAGGATATAAAGGCTAATTCAAAGAATCAGCTGGGGACTCACTGGACCATGATGTACAGGTCTGAAACTTAAATAGAAAGAAGGTTTGGAACTAAAGCAAGGTCTGATACATGATGTGGGAGTGGATACATAACAAGGATCTGAATATTGCGAAGGATTGTTATTAAAAGGGGAATATCTGAACATTGCCAAGTTGCATCAACAATTGTACAATAGGTAATAACTCACTCTAAGTCAACCCCACACTTAAACCATCTACTAACCCCCATGCCTCTTCCCTAAAAAGAGAGAGATTGCTCAACTGCAGGTGTCTGCACTAAAAGTAAATATGACTAAACGAATACAAGTAGTGGACAGACCTAATATGATTATCTGATCATTATGACAGCTAACCAAGGATGCAGGGACCTAAACATCTATGGAGAACTTGATTGATACATAGGTTGATACTCAAAGTCCCATTCGACTGTATACAAGTAAATGGTATGGCCACATGCTATCTGATACCAACCAGTGACTCAAGGGTCAAGACTGTCCGGATGTGGACTGGTACAAGGTTATACAGGGATTGAACCTTATCAATGACTGACATAAAAGGCATTAGATTGATCAGCTTTAGGAAATCTGGACAAGGGAGGTATGATACCCAGGTCCCCTATCTACTCTGGTACTACCAATCCCATCTTGGCTCGTCTAGTACTCAAATTCTGATGATAAAGTCAATTTAATATAGCTACCTATTCTTTGTTTCATTCCTGGTACTAAGTTTGACCCGACTCCTTATATAACTCTAGTATACCCTGATACATGTTCGGATACTCTTGCTAGGCTATGGTTGATACTTCATGACAGGGGAGATGGGAAGGAGGTGCCAGAACAGAGGCTAAACAGTCTTCCCAACTAGTTTCTCCAATTTCCTGTAACAACCTAGTATCATAGGCATAGTTAAGTTGAACTGGGACCTATGCATCCTCCCCCATTGATTCTTACCAAGAGTTAAATCAAACACCTACCTATCTCTATGCATGGTTTTTGTTAATGGCAGTAATCATAAATCTAAGAATAGATTGGCTTACCTCCTTCGGAAATCCAAGTAAAACCCGACTTCCCTTCTCGTTCGTTCCTCGGCCAATTCTCTATTGCTGTGGTATTCCAAAGTTTTCTATCCAACACAAGCCCTTGCTCTTCGTTTGCACGAGCTCGATCATGGGTGGCACAGAAATTTTATGGTTTAAGGAAATAGATCGAGCCTCTCCTGCATATATATATACAAACGATCGAGGCTTAAGGAGATAAGGGAAGATTGGTTTAAACCGATTTGGTTTAATCCCTCTTGGTCGATTACAGGACAGAAGGGGCATCTCTTTAACAAAGTTTGAATAAGCCGCGGAGGGACTTGGCCATTTGAAAAGAGTTTTAAACATAGAAATTTTACCCTAAAGCCCTTGGCTTAATTTATATTATAAAGCAGTCCTTCCTACACCTATTAATGGCCACCTGTCTAATAATACTTGTATATTTTTTATATATACAATCAAAATTGACAGCATAATATTATATTAAAAAAAATTTAGTACCAATATTTGGTCCAAGGACTCACATGATGTAAGCTAGCCTCCCTTGAAGGCCTCTGAGTTCGCGAAGATTTCTCGGGGGACCCATCTCCATAATTGCCTTCGTCTTCTTTTGATCTACATGAATTCCCTGGGCAGTAATAATAAAATTTTCTGCTGGATACGCCCAAAAAGGATTTTGTTGGATTCATCTTCAGGTTGTGTGCTCGCATCAGGTCGAATACCGTCCTCATATCCTGCAGATGGTCTCCCTTATAGCGACTCTTGACGGCGATGTCATCAACATAGCACTCCACAGTCTTGTGCAAGTGGTCTCTGAAGATGATACTCATGGCTCTTTGATATGTGGTGCCAGCATTCTTTAAACCGAAAGGCATAACTGTGTAGCAGTATGTGCCAATCGGTGTTCGGAATGATGTATGCTTTTCGTCGTCAGGAGAAATCTTGATTTGGTTGTACCCCGAAAAACCATCCATGAATGACATGCGTTCGAAGCCGCATGTGTTATCGATCATGATGTCTGTGATAGGGAGGGGGAATTCATCTTTGGGACATGCCTCGTTCAGATTGCGGAAGTCGATGCAGATTCGAATCTTTCCATTCTTCTTGAGGACCGGTACTATGTTGGCGACCCAGTCTGGATGTTGTTCTTCATGAATGAAGCCGCTGGATATCAGTTTGTTGACTTCGGCTTCAATCGCATCCATGATGCCCGGGCGGAAGCGTCGCTATTGTTGTTTGACCGGCTTTGCATCTGGCCGAATGTTGAGCTTGTGAAGGGCAACCTCAGGTTTAGTCCTGGCATGTCTTCATAGCTCCAGGCGAACACATCAATATATTCTTTGACAAGTTCCAGTAGCGATTCTCGCTCTTCGTCTGTCAGGCCTTTACTAACGAAGATTGGTTTTGGAGAAGATTCGCTGCCGAGGTTGACCTGTATAACCTCATCTTCAGTAGGAGGTTCTCTCTGTTCGAACCGCTTTTCCCATTGTACATCCAACTGTTGGGCCCACGGCTCTAACTCGAGGATTTCAGGAATGTCTTCATCTTCTTTGTAAGCGTCGGCGAATGCCATATTAACTGACAGGACTTGTCTGAATACGTCTCCGATGGTGGCATCCGAATCAGAAGTTGGTGACCCAGTTGAATGTGAATGCCAGTCGCACTCCTCATCTGAAGTTTCAGGGGTCATTGTGGGCGTAACATACCCTAATCCACATCGGGTCTTGCTGTAGTAGTCCCGTGGTTTGCCAGCCGGGACTAGTGGCTTTAAAGGTAATCGTCGACCAGTACCGTAGTTCAAGCCTAGCATAGTATTCCAGATCATACCCCTATTTTTGCATGAGGTATTTGGATTGGGGGCTATAAAGATACAGAGGCAGTCTCCCGGCATCTGATTCGAGATCGACCTTCTCTATGGTGAAGGGCTGTGGATCATCCTTTCGGCCGAAGATGATTGGATGGTCCCCTCCCTCAATTATGCGATAAGCGTCTTCCACTGGAGTAAGCTGGTTTACGGTATAGACATTTGTCACCTGTGTGTGTAGGTGTGCCTATACCGTGTTCCATAGCATACATTGTACAAAGCTTATTAAGCTCGAGGTAGTTCAAAGATAGCCCTTTATTGATGAAGTAAGGTATCTTTTCTAGCGGGATTACATCATCTGCGGAGGGAACATCAGTGTGGACAGCCACATACTTGACCAGTTCTGGTTCTTCTTCGGCCACCCCCCGTATAAATGAAGACTGAGAGGATGACCTGGGCAGCTTGATCATCAGGGGTTCTATTGGTGGGGCCAAACGTGGAGTTGTTGGCAAACTAGCGACCCCCAGTTTGGTACTCGATGTTGGGCGGGGAGTTATTGGTTCGCTAGAATCCCCAGACTTTGCATCGAGGTGACGATTCTTCTTGGAAAGGCGTATCGTCATTGGCTTGTCGGAGGGGTTGAGCTTCTCCATTTGTGGCTGGCCGATTCTTGGTAGTCTGATCGTCAGTGGATCCGTTGTGGGTCTTGGCATTTGGCCGGACCTTGGCAGTCGGATTATCATTTATCCTTCTTGTGCCGAGAGGCTGATTGCGTCCTTACGCAGAACGGTCGTAAGGGGTGCAAATTTGCCAGGTTTGCGAGCTTGGAGGTGGATCGTCAGAGGTTCTTCTGATCCTGTGGCCGTCTTAGTACGAGCTTGCATATCTCCTTCACCAAGGTGCCTCTTCGACTTTTCGTATAGACAAGAGTCTGAGTAGTAGGATTCGGCCCCTTTGAAGGGATTGATGTCGGCAAATTTTGTCCTCACGAAGCCGTATTTGTCGATATACTTGAAGCACTGGTGCAGCGTGGAAGGCACGATCATGTTATCGTGTATCCAAGGGCACCCAAGAGGATATTATACAAAGTATCTGCATCTATGACGTAACAGGTCACTTCTGACTGAAGATCGCCAATTTGGCACTTCAAGCGAATCTTCCCAATTGGGTAGCTCTTGCCCGAATTGAAACCACTGATAGCGGTGCTTATTGGCGTTAGGCGATGCATAGGAATGCAGAGATAATGTAACAGACCCTTCGGGATGAAGCTTATGGAAGAACCAGGATCAATGTGCATCCGATCCACCTTTACGTCACCGATGTATCCAGTTTAGTATAACGGACGATCGTGCAGATTGGTCTTAATGAGCATATCTTGCGGAGTGAAGACAATGTTGGGCATTGCTCCTATATAAGCGCTGTCTTGGAGATTTCCAGGCGGGCTCTCTCCTGTGAGGTTGACCTGAGCCAGATAGACGTCGGCATTCTGGAGTGCATCGCTCAAAGCCGCACGAACATCCTTTGAGAGTTTCAGGAGCTCGTATAATGACAATTTGGCCGGTGTGTTGGCCAATTGTGCCAAGGTGTCGAAGTTGTAGGGCCTCTCCAGCCCCTGAGGTGCCTCTTTTCGAGGGATTTGTCAAAGCGAGTCTCCTTCGGCCTAGGCTTGTCGGTCGTCGGAGGCTGAGAAGGTCCTGGAGCGTCAGCAGTAGCTGCCTGATGATCTTCAGCTGAGTTATCAGCCACAGGTTGGGATTGTGCCCCAGACCGGGTAACGACGACCGTGACTTCCTCGACATCCGCCGAGATTGTGCGGCAGGATCTGACTTTTCTACTCTTCTTCTTATGAATGAAAGATGGTGTGGACTGAGTCACCTCAAGTACCAGGTCCGGATGGACCCACATGACCTTCCCCCGTGATGTGGTAGGGGGCACTAGACCAGCAGCCTGATCCCGAGGAGGTGGAAGATTAGCAATCTCCATTGTCGCCAGAGGGACGGGTACTACACCATCTTGAGTCTATGTTGGAGGAAAGCTGCCAATTTGTACGGACACCATGTTGGCCGCCACGGTTACCTCCTCGAAATCGATGGCCAAAGCCTTAGAGTCGATGAGATGTTGGATGTATCGTTTCAGTTGGTAGCAGTCGTGTGTAGCATGGTGGACATAGCGATGGTAATGGCAGTACTTTGGGCTCTCCATTTCTGCCGGTCGAGGTTTCCGTCTTGGTGGAGGAAGCTGAATTCTGTCTTCTTGTATAAGCATGTCCAATATGGGCTTGACGTGGCCGTCTTCAAAGGAGTAGGTCATTTGCGGCCATTATTTGTCTGCCGGTTTTGACTCAGGTTGCTGGACTGTGTCGGCCACCATAGCCTGCTTGTCCTTATTGTCTCGATTATTGGAGGAGTTACCACTATTGTTGTTGTTGGTATTAGGGCGCTTGCTCTTGTCCTCTTCCTCCGAGATGTACAATTCCAGTTGGCGAGCCTTCTTCAACCGTTCTACGGCGCTAGTGGCACTGATGATAAATATCTTCCAGTCCTTAAATTGACTTTCGCCCATCCAGAGGCTGATTGTTGGGAGCAATCTCTTTTGGCAAATTTCAATCAAGGAGGAATCCGGGTTACCAGACGGCAACTTCATTGCGGTTTGGCGAAACCGCTCAATATAGTTCCTTGTCAGCTCCTTCTCCCCTTGAACGACGTCCATGAGGGTGGACATCGTTACGTCTTGTCCTACTTCGTAGAATCTCTCCAAGAACATGCGCTTGAAGCTGACGAAGGAGTGGAAGCAGTTGTCTGGCAGGTTGCGATACCAATCGAAGGCGACCCCTTATAATGCCCCAATGAATAATCGTGTAAGGATGGCATCGTCATGGGGCAGATGGTCGGTGGTGACCTCGAAGTAAGTGATGTACCGACTTGCGAAGGTCTTGCCATCATAAGGATTGATGTTGAACGGCTTATATCTTGGTGGGAAGGGGACATCCCTCCATGCAGCAGGGTATGGTTGCCGTATTCTGAGGTCTTGAGAGTTTTCTCGAGCGTAAAACATGGCTCGGAGCTCCTGGACCTCTCTTCTTGCTTCTCTGGCCTCATCCGCAATGGTGGGAGCCGACATTTCAGGAGGATTATTGCCCGGGTTTAGTGTCGTTGAATTTGAGTCCACATTGACCGCGGGACCTGCGCTTGTTTGGCCAGGCGTCCCTCTTTGCAGAGTTGGAAGAGCCACTTTAATTTCGTCCACAGATTTGACCAAAGTGCACAGTATAGCCTCCAGAGTGTCAATGCGCTGGCGATCACTGGGGCCATCTTGATCGTCGCTTGTCACGAATACCGTCCTAACGCGAGTCGAGATGGAAGGGACGGTGGACGACATGCCCTCCGAATCATACCCTTGTACAGAGAAGTCATCGGGGTATGTGGGAATGTTCTCCTCTGGTTCGGACTCAGAAAGAATAGTACCCCCAACTTCGGAGCTTGCTTCATCTTGAGAGTCGTGGACGTCCTCGGACACGTCGGCATCTGCTGTATCTGATGGAAGAGTTGTTTTCCCGGGCTCGTCTCCTTGGAACATCGGATTGTTGTCGATGTTTTGAGGAGTGCTACCCCCAGTTTCAGTAACCCCCAGTGGTGTGGATGATGAATCTCCTACTGTAGTAGATTTCGTCTTCGAACGGGTACCTTGGAAAACTCCGGTGTGGATAACCGTTTAGACGACAGTTTCTCAGTCATAGTGGTTGAAATCCTCGGGCTGGGGACGTTTATCTTCTTCCCTCTCCCATCGGCGGGGATTTTCTGAGCAAAGTTGCAGGAGACGACGGGAGGCCCTTCGTCCTCTGAGCTTGGTCGTTGCAGCCTTTAGAAAACAGACTACCGATCTTCTCTTACTGTCGTATTGTTGCAACAGCAGTTGATAATGACCTGGGTGCAGTGACGTCCATGTAAGGACTCTTTGCACACCGAGGCCTCTTCTCTTTCCTTGCGCTTGTGGAGGATAACCTCACACAGGTCAGATGAGTCTCGAACAACCATGTTTGCTCCCTGGGTTTTGGAAGACTTTTTGGAACCACTTTGTCTGCTTGCCGCCGAGGGCGGGACTCGAGTGGTTCTGTACAAATTCCTATCAGAGGCCCGCATAATGGTATATGGAGTGCTCGGATGGTCAGAGGTTGGGACAGCCGACTGAGCTTGCCGAGCTCGCGCTGCCCTTGGCTTCTTCACTCGAGCGCCTGAAGGCGCATAGTAAGAAGAGTCAAGGTGATGCTACAGAGAGTCAGACATATTCTCTTGGGCACATGAGAGATTAGGACCATAGGAGAGGCGATCGAAGACTGAGCCTGAGCTGCGTGGAGCAAGCAGTATGCAGCTGGAGTCAACAGTCTTCATGCGGCTGGCAGTTGTGGCCGCATAGGCTTTCTTCGTGCGGCTGGAAGTCTCGGCCGCATGAGTTTTCTCCATGCGGCTGGAAGTTCTGGCCGTATGGATATTTTTCATGCGGCTGACAGTTTTGGCCGCATGAGCATCATGCATGCGGCTGGCGGTCTTGGCCGCATGAGTGTTCCACTTCTTTCTGGAGCACATAGAATCACTCTTTGTCTCTGCAAGTCCAACATCGTAGTGCTTTCCTCTGCCGAACTTGGAGACATCAGAGTCCTCTATGGCTTGAAGTGGGGCCGCATGAGAGTCGCCTTCGCCGTCTTGGGCAGCAGAGAGTACTCCGTCCAGGGCCTGGGGAGGAGCAAATAATTTTGGCCTCCACTTCCTGCGAGCCTTCTTTGTACGGGTTTGCTTTTGGACCGGGCCAGCGCTCCCGTCGGAGAGCATTTCTTCAAATGCCTGTTGGTCGAAGCGGACGACCATCTTCTGTTGTGTGGAGCCAAGTTTGGCTGTATCCGATTGTGTCACCAACTTCTCAGCTGTAGAAAAGTTTGTCCCCAGCAGAGTCGCCATCGTGTTTGCCATTGATTGTAAAAGTACAGAACAATTTATGTAGGAGGACTGAACTTAGACTTACAATACAAACTCGCTTGTACAAAGAAAGCCTAGGGACGAAAACCTAGGTACAATAATCTAAGTACAATTGTTTATTTTAGATTCTGGGGGGTGACGATAGAGGCTTAGAAAAGCGACGGCAGCTCTGCCTTACTCCTTGGATGATTGGGTGCAACCTTGGCTCTGGAGAAGATCTGCTTGGCGTTAATGAAGAAATGCTCTTCTTGCTCTCTCTATATATGCTTTTCTGTCCTTTCTTCTCCCTGGGTTGATCTCTAGATTTTGGATTCTCGTCTCCTCTCTGGACTTTTTTTCGGCCCCTCTGCAAGGGAATGGCACCTTGCTATTTATAAGAGTGGGGGGGCATCATTAGGGTTTGCAATGATTGCCCATCCTCAAAAGTCGGCGGCCTGAGAATTAATTAATCGAGGCCGTCCATCTCGAATACAATAGATTTAAGCAATTAATGAGATTGCATTAAATCTCCGTGGACGATAAATGTTGATTGCCATGAATATTCGCGACTTGTGATGGCTTGCCACGTGTCTTATTTGCTCGATTTGACTTGATCTAGGCAATTATGGTGATTGCAACAAATCTGATTTTGTTAGGATTTGTTAGCACCCATAATTCCAGGAAGATAAGACTGCCACGTGTCTCAATCATCGTGAAAAGCGCCACGTATCTCCACTGGGTCATCTTGGCAGAGCCGCATATGAGTGGGCCGTATGAGTATGAACGGCCGCATGAAGATGGGTAGCCGCATGGGGATGAACAGCCGCATAAAGATGGGTAGCCGCATGAGGATAGGCAGCCGCATGCTGACGGGCGGCCGCATAAAGGATGCAGCCGCATGAAGATGGGTGGCCGCATGAAGTGGGCGGCCGCATAAAGTGGGCGGCCGCATAAATATAGCAGCCGTATGCCTCAGGACTCGGTAAATTCTGCCAGCTATGAAAAGATTTTCTCCTCTTTCCTAGGAACATGTCTTTATGTCAGTCATTATTGCGCCTTTATGTCGGAGCTGTCATTTGTCAGAGCTGTCAGCCGTCAGGGCATTAAATGCAGCCAAAGATGAAGGAAAGAGCTGCTGAAGGCCACGTGGCTCTGGATCTCATGGAACTATCCGAGCCGCATAGACGCTTGAGCCGCATGGACCCCTGAGCCGCATGGGCTCTCTGAGCCGCATGGAGAACCTTGGCCGCATAGACCTTTCTTTATTATTTTTTATGCTTCTACACTCCCTCTTTCCCGAACTTCCCATGGTAAGCTTCTTCTTCCACTGCATCCTTCTCTTAAAAGTCAATTTTTCTTTTACTTATGTATAGTCTCGTCAAAAGAAGAAACCAACAACAACATTATAATATAGATTTGATTTTTGGGGTTGAGTGTTTTCTTTTGTGCTGTTTGTTTCCTCTCTAGAGGAGAACAACTGCTTTGGAATTTAAGTTTTTATTTTCATTATTATATGTATTATAAATTATCTCAGTAATTAAATCCAATGCTATATCATATGTATGTAAATATATACTATATATATGTTTTTCTATATATAGATATGTTATGGATTGGTATTTATTATTATTATCAATATTATGTCAGTATATGTATACCCATATATACAAATAGGTTGTCTTTTGTTATGCTACGATTTTGTTTATCAAATATATATAATTAAATATTTTCAAAGTAAGTTGTAACAAGTATAGTATAGGGCTTGCCCTAAATCTATTTTAAAGATTAATTTTAAATTCCTAAAATGATATTGTGGGTTTTCAAGTATATGATATAACTTTCTACCCGAAAGAACTTGTTTGTATAAACTTAAGGTATTTGCCTAAAACAAATATTCGATTTTTCAAAATATTTATTTAGACATATATGTGACTATTAAAAATGTATTCTTCCAAACTGTTTATGTAAAGTATTCTCAAGTATTTAAGTAATAGTATTATCAAAATAAAATAAAATAATAATAATACTTTATAAAAATTTAGTATGTGAATCTATCTCCCCAATTCTCCTCGAGTATCACCATTGCTCATGACTAATCGTGCTTGCCTATTTTCTTGCGACCCCTACACATCGACCAAGGCTATTGGAATAAATGGGATATGCCAGACCATCACATTACACCAAGCGATACACCAGGCAAGATACCTTGCCATCTTTACTGCTTACATTTAGTTGCATCTTATTATTTAGTTATTGTATACTTGTATATGGGCCTAGAGTTAAGAGACTACCGTCAATGTAATGTATCTCATTAGCATGTCACGCTGGTATCACGAGATATGTGTGAGTTGAGAGTACATATAGAGGTCACTTGAGTGTTGGCTGATCCTCCGTGCGCATGCGTTGGAAATAACTGTCAATAGATGCATGCTAGAAGACTTGACGGTTATCAGGTATAAAACAGTGTTGTGGAAGCAACATGTGTTTGTGCGTCGTGGTTACGACGCATGTATAGTATCATTGGAGGGAGGGGACATCTATTAGCGTAGGGGCTATATTTACTTTTACACATATTTTGGGCCGATAGCGACTCAGATGAGCGCTACTTACTGCCCATGGCCGATAGTGACTCAGATGAGCGCTACTTATTGCCACTCTTTATTTATTCTGCTGATCCTACAGCCCCTGCGTAGAACGTTGTCCTCGAAGTGCATATCACATAGACGGTTAGGGACCCATTTGTGTTATAGTTTTATAGTGTTTATATTGTAGTTATAATGACATATTCTTCCTATATCTTGTTACGTCCCTCTGAGGACCTGGTGATTTCTCCAGGTGCATTTTATGATTTTGTAGGTACTTTAGCCAAGGCCATAGTTTATAGTCTATCTTCGCGATGCTAGCTCTTGGATCGTCTTTCGCTTCGCTCGACTCATCCATCACTGCTATGTATTTTTCTCTCTTTAGTTGGTAGTGGATTTGTCACGCCCCAGAACCAGAATACTGGAGAGCGGGGACAGACATAGCCAGCTACGTATATTGAAATGGATTCCATCTCGCTTTACGGTCACGGCTGTCTAGGATACATGAGGGTTTATCTACAAGCCAGCAGTCTCTTAAGGTCAAGAACAAGCCTATTGTCTCAATCACAAGCAAGTAAATAGATGTTACAAGATGTATGATCATTAAATATACAATAATAAGGCGTCCCAAATATTACATATTCAGCTGATCATGAAGCTAGTCGTTACAAAATGTTAGGACTAGCAAGAGTTTAGTCATACATGATCAACCCTAGGATTCGTCAATCATGTTACAGCCCGTAGGCAGACAGTAAGCAAGTGCAATCGAGCTAAACAGGTGCTCGTCGGCTAAACGCCTCAAAAGAATATTTTTACAATAGAGCGGGAGAGCCAAAAATAACCCACTCGTTGCCAGGGTTCCGTCTAGTGGCCACCATCTGGCTGGGAAGTCGGTAGATCCTCTGGAGCTGCTCCGAAATCTGGCCACACAAAACCAGCTGGGTCAGACCCCAGAAAAAGCAAGTGCCACAAAGGAGGCTTCACTTAAGAACTAAAACCAGCAATCAGCACAAGATATAAATAAAAGTAAGAACTGGAAATAAAGAAAATATACCAGGATGATATACGACGAGATAACCATGGAACTATTCAGATAGCCAGGTTACAACCCGTAAACCAAACAAGGACCGGGGTTGTAACCCTTCGTCTGAACGGAGCTTGGTTTCTCACCATTTATCGGTAAAAATAAATACAGGCATTCAAGTCGTACAGCAATCTGGAACATGATCAGGGTAAGACTAGACTGGTTAGACTCCATCCAATCATTTCACGGCCAAGCAAGAACTACGGCTTGATACTTTAACTAACTAGGGTTATCACAATCCTAGTTACTAACAAGATGCAGTGAGATTATTCCACAGCCACAAGCCCTGCAGACTATCCAGGTCACCCAGGTCGAGAGATTAGGGTTGAATTCAGGAGGGTACATCGTCCAGGAAACGTATGTATCCTTAAGCAGTTTGAAGGGTGCAACACATGACAGTGTGCTGGAAATGTGCCCTACTCGACGGCAGGCTACAGATCCCAAGTGCGCCCAGGTAACGGGATTGCCTGTAGCTGGAAAATCTTTTCATGACTAATGTATTAATCTAGTTGTTAACCTTAGTCCATTTTAGTAGGTACTCCTGACCGTGGTACTCAGGAGTCCCCTCCTAGACATGATGCAAGACAGGACTGGATTATTTGTACAAGCATAATCGCCCACGGTGTCCAGGTTATTTATACAGGTCATGTCATGTCAGGTAGTCATCGCAACAGCTTATCAAGATATAACATGTCAGGTTTATCATGTCAAGTGTACTTGTCAGGAGTGCGCCACGATGGGCCACTATCAGGTCATGTCAGGTCATTATGTCAGGAGTGCACCACTACGGGTCACTATCGTGTCATGCTCAGGTATCATTTCCAAACATATTAAACAAATCCATGATTATCAAGTTCATGACAAAAGGCGTAAGGATATAAAATGGACGTTAAATATCTAATAAAATATCAATATACAGGGCTATAGAAGATCAAGGGTAATCAGGCTACGCTCAAGCCAGGCTAGCGTACGCTCAGGTCTGCGTACCAAAGGATCCATACACTTCTAATGGGAAGCGTACGCAAGGGTCAGCGTACACAAGGGCACGCTCAAGCTACAGGTCAGCGTACGCTCAAGCTAGCGTACGAAAGGGGCCAGCGTACGCCTTCCTCGCTTAAGCTAGCGTACCAAGGCACGCGTACGCTCAAGCTAGCGTACGCTCAAGACACACTGCCAACGGACAGCGTATTAAGGTGAGCATACGCTCACCAAAGAGCAGCGTACGAAGGCTAGCATACGCTCGCTAAAGAGCAGCGTACGAAGGCTAGCGTACGCTCGCTAAAGAGCAGCGTACGAAGGCTAGCGTACGCTCGCTAAAGAGCAGCGTACGAAGGCTAGCGTACGCTCACTAAATAGCAGCGTACGAAGGCTAGCGGCGTAAGCTAAAAAGCTAGCTCACTGCTCACTGTCTTCTCCAAATGGCAAGAACAGCAAGAACTCTAAAGTTGAATCTAAGCTTCAATTGTCCATATCTTGGTCAAAACAAGTCCGAATCCAACTTTCCAAAGGTCAAAATTGGGTAGAAAGAAATTCTCTATAACATGAAACCATCGAAACTTGAAAACAAAGAAGTTTGATAGACCAAAACCACCAAAATCTAAAAATAACTAATTTCTAGATCTACAAAAAATAAAGCCTTAAAATGGAAAATGACAAGTTCTAATGTGGTTTAGAATCATGAGGAGAAGCTAATGAAACCATCAAAAGGAGTTCTCTTGTGGAAGCAAGTTGTACTTGCCTATGGTGTTCTTGGTTGGTGGAGAAGAGTAATGGTGGGGGAAGGAGAAGTAAATGAGAATTATGGAGAGAGAGAATGAAGGAATGGATTAATAAAGGGGTTGGTGGTAGTAGGTAGGGGGTTCACCATATAAAACCAAACCCAAACCCACACAAACCGAACCGAACCAAGCCAACCCAACCAAGAATAAACAAGCCAAGCCAAACCAAGGAGATATGCAAATACAAGATAAAATACATATACGTATTCCAAATACGTAATACGAACAACAGGCATTACAACTCTACCCACCTTAAAAGAATTCCGTCCTCGGAATTTAATTAAGAGGCTAGAGGGACAAGAACAAGCTACACTATTCACAGGCAATTATACTAGGCAATCAATCAATCATGCAAGCAAGGAATTGATGGCCTGAGGCATAAGAAAGACATTATACCTCACGAGTCAAACAAGTCAGGATATCGCGATCGGATATCATCCTCATGCTCCCACGTTGACTCACCCAAAGAGTGATGACCCCAAGCAACTCGGACTAACTTGATAGTCTTGTTCTTGAGGATCTTCTCTCTCCGGTCCAAAATAGACACGGGCCTCTCCTCATACGAAAGGTTGGTACCAACAACCAATTCCGAATGATCCAGGATGTGGCTCGGGTCCGGAATGTACCGTCGTAATTGGGATACATGGAACACGTCATGCACCTCGCTTAGCGACGATGGAAGAGCGAGATGATAGGATACATCTCCTACTCGCTCTAGAATGTCAAACGGTCCTATATACCTAGGACTAAGCTTGCCCTGTACGCCGAAACGAATGACGCCACGATTAGGCGAAATCCTCAGGAATACATGATCGCCGACCGAGAACTCGAGAGGACGCCGATGAGAATCTGCCCAATGACGCTGGTGATCTTGGGCAACTCGAAGGTGATCTCTGACTCGCCTGACTACTTCAACGGTCTGAGCAATCATTTCTGGACCAAGCATCTGCCTCTCTCCAACATCATCCCAGGCTAGCGGGAATCTGCACTTCCTACCATACAGTGCCTCGAACGGTGCCATCTGGATACTGGCCTGGAAACTATTATTGTATGAGAATTCCACCAGGTGCAAATGATCTTCATATGAACCACCGAAGTCAAGTGTGCAAGACCGCAACATGTCTTCAAGAGTCTGGATCGTGCGCTCCGACTGGCCATCTGTCTGCGGGTGATATGCCGAACTGAACTGGAGATGAGTCCCCAAACTCTCTTGCAAGCTACGCCAAAAGTGCGACGTAAATCTTGAATCTCGGTCCGAGGTGATACTGACTGGCACTCCGTACAATCTGACAATCTGCCTGAGGTACATCTCCGCTAACTGAACTGTCGACTGACCAACTCTGAACGGGAGAAAGTGCGCTACCTTGGTAAGCCTGTCAACTATAACCCAGATAACATCTCTACCAGCTGGGGATCTAGGTAGTCCAGTCACAAAATCTATGGTCACATGCTCCCACTTCCATTCTGGAATCGGTAAGGGCTGAAGAAGTCCAGCTGGTCTTTGATGTTCGACCTTAACCTGTTGGCAAACCAAACACCGAGAGACAAACCGAGCTATCTCCCGCTTCATGCCATTCTACCAGAAATGCTGACGGATATCACGGTACATCTTCGTACTGCCAGGATGGATGGAATACTGAGAACTGTGCGCCTCTGACATGATCTCCTGTCTGATATCTCCACTGGGTACACAAAGACGCTTACCATGCCTAAGTGTACCATCCTCATGAATACATAACTCTGGTCTTCGTCCTGCTTCACACTCTGCTCTGAGTCGCTGAAGCTTGGAATCTGTCGACTGCGCCATCCGGATCCTCTCGACTATAGTGGACTGAACTTGCATGCTGGCCATCAATGCCATATTGGAAGGGAGAACAACTTCAATATCCATCTTCTGAAGATCTGCTAACAGCTCTGGTTGCGATGTTAGAAAATAAACTCTCGCTCTCTTGCTCAATGCATCCGCAACAACATTGGCCTTCCCAGGATGGTACTGCAGGTTGATATCATAATCCACAAGAAGCTCCAGCCACCTTCTCTGACGCATGTTAAGATCCTTCTGGGTGAAAACATACTTCAGGCTCTTGTGGTCGGTGAAAATCTCCACCCTATCTCCATACAAGTAGTGCCTCCACAACTTAAGTGCAAACACCACTGCTGCCAGCTCCAAGTCATGGGTTGGGTAATTCCTCTCATGATCACGAAGTTGTCGTGACGCATAAGCTATTACCTTTCCATGCTGCATCAGAACACATCCTAAACCTCTGCCTGAAGCATCACAATACACTGAAAATCCTCCGGTTCCATCTGGAAGCGTAAGAATAGGAGCTGTTATCAGGCCTCGCTTCAACTGCTCAAAAGAACTCTGACACTCTGCTGTCCAAGCAAACTGCGTATCCTTGCGGGTCAACTGCGTCAATGGCGCTGAAATCCGAGCAAAGTCTGAAACAAACCGTCGGTAATAGCCGGCCAATCCAAGAAAGGTACGAACCTCTGTAACGGTGCTGGGTACTGGCCATGACTCAATAGCCACAATCTTCTGGGGATCCACTTCTACTCCTCCTCGAGTGATGATATAACCCAAGCACGAAATGCGATCGAGCCAGAACTCGCATTTACTGAACTTGGCATATAACTGGTGCTCTCTAAGGATCTGAAGAACTACACGGAGATGCTGCTCATGCTCCGCCTTACTCTTGCTGTAGACCAGGATGTCATCTAAGAACATGATCACAAACTGATCCAGGTAAGGCATGAAAATGCGATTCATGAGGTCCATGAATACTGCCGGCGTATTGGTTGCTCCAAAAGGCATAACAATGAACTTCCAATGCCCATATCTTGATCTAAAAGCTGTCTTCGGGATGTCCTGCTCTCTGACTCTGATCTGGTGATATCCTGAGCGCAAGTCAATCTTCGAGAATACTGAAGCCCCCTTAAGTTGATCAAACAAGTCATCTATCCTCGGAAGAGGGTATCTGTTCTTGATTGTTACTGAGTTCAAGGTACGATAATCAACACATAACCTGGACATACCATCCTTCTTTTTCACAAGAAGCATCGGGGCTCCCCAAGGCGATCTACTAGCACGAATGAATCCCTTGGTTCTGAGTTCTTCAATCATCTTGTACAATATCTCCAACTCTGACGGCGCCATCCTGTAGACTCTCTCTGATACTGGGGCTGTCCCGGGAATCAAGTCTATAGTGAACTCGATCTCCCGCTCCGGAGGCATACCTGGAAGTTCTTCTGGAAAAATATCTGGAAACTCCTCGACTATCCTGGGCAACTGAACTGCTGCTACTGCCATCCGCAATACTGGAGAAGATGACTCAACTTCGCCTCGGGAGAAAGAAAACTCCGGCTCGCCTGGAATGCTAAAAACAACCCTGCCAATGTGGCAGTCTATTCTAGCATACTGGTTCCTCAACCAATCCATCCCTAGGACCACATCATAATCGGCCATCGGGAACTCTATCAATCTAGCGGGGAATTCTCTACCGCTAACTACGATCCGACACGAGAAAAATACTCTATCTACTCCTACAAGTCCATTACCAGTAAGTATATTGAGCCTTACTGATAATGACTCGGGCTCCAATCCTACCCGTGTCGCGAATCGTGCAGACATAAATGAATACGATGCACCAGAATCAAATAAAGCTGAAGCTGGAAAGGAGTTGACGAGAATAGTACCTGTCACTACCTCACCTGGTGCCAACTCTTCCTCCACGGTCATCACCATAGCCTGACCGTGCCCTTGGGGTGTTGGTCTCCTCTGCTGAAATCCTCGCTGCCTACTCTGACTCAAGGCCTGGGCTTGCGCATACTGCTGGGGGCTCTGCTGCTGAAACGCCTGGGACTGAGGCGGCAAGGGCCTCGGCAATGGATACTGCTGCTGCTGCTGCTGGACCGGTGCGGGTCCTCTCACCGAAGAACTAGAAAGGTTGGACGAGGATGAACCACCCCTATTCGGGCAGGATCCAACCCTATGGTCTGGTGCTCCACAAGCCAAACACAATCCCTGTGCCCTGCGACATTCTGCCACCACATGGCCTGGCTTTCCACAATGAGAACAACCCACTGCGAAGATTGCTTCTGCTTCTGCTGCTGCTGAGGGTGCGTCGGAGTTGAATGCTGAACCGACATTACTGAGGCCGCTCGCCTCGGAGCTCCAATAGTCAAGGCCCTGGCTGCCAGGGCTGGTGCTGAAGACTGATTCATCTGGCCGTGAGATCTCTTTCGACCCCCGGCCCTATCCACAATCCTCTGGGAGGTATACTCATGCCTCCGGGCTGCTCTTAAGACTGCATCAAAAGTCTGATGCTCAAATTGCTCAACTGCCAACAAGATCTCCAGGTGAAGTCCCTGCTGGAACCGCTGGGCTCTATCATACTCGGTTGCCACCAAAGTAGGAGCAAACCGACTAAGTCTGGAAAACTCGGCCGCATATCCGTCGATCGTCCTGCCTCCTTGCTTCAGATTGGTAAACCTCGTCTGCAGATCATACCGAGCCACGACATCGAAATACTTGGTCTGGAATCTCTCCCTGAATACTGCCCAAGTAATGGGGGCTACTAATCCAACGGCCTGCGCTGCCCACCAGCTGCGGGCAAGATCTAACAACTGCAGGTGCACCACGGCTACCTTCTCGTTCTCTAGGGTCCTGGCTGCTTCGAGAATCACCTCAGTATCCTGAAGTCATACATCTGCTGCGATAGCATCTTCACTACCGTCGAAGAATGGAGGGTTCAAGCGCTTGAAGCTGTTGGCCGCGCTGTTCCCTGGATGACCACCTCTAGTCAAAGCATCCGCCACTGCCTGTTGCAAGGCATCTCCACGACGATCTTGAGAAGCTATCAAGGTCCTGACGAGCCCTACCAAAGTGCCATCATCAGGCTCGATAGGCTGAACTGGCTGAACTGGTGGCTCTTCTCTAATAGGCTCGACTCTGGAGGCTACTCCGGAATGTTGGGCTTGATCTCCAGGTTGCTGCTGGTCTGCGGGAGGTGCTCCGCCTTGCTGGTCGACCGGGTCAGGTACTATGTCGCTGAAGAAGACGACATAGGAAACAATAAGGAAGGACCAGGACAGGGCAACGATACAAGCACATGATCAGGACAAGAATCCAGGGATTCAGAAGATACGAGCAGATATCAAGGACGAATACTGATTGAGACATCTATTCGATAAACCCTCACATATTTTGATTTACAAGACCTGCATGGGCCACCACTTAAACCATGTCACGCCCCAGAACCAGAATACTGGAGAGCGGGGACAGACATAGCCAGCTACGTATATTGAAATAGATTCCATCTCGCTATACGGTCACGGCTGTCTAGGATACATGAGGGTTTATCTACAAGCCAGCAGTCTCTTAAGGTCAAGAACAAGCCTATTGTCTCAATCACAAGCAAGTAAATAGATGTTACAAGATGTATGATCATTAAATATACAATAATAAGGCGTCCCAAATATTACATATTCAGCTGATCATGAAGCTAGTCGTTACAAAATATTAGGACTAGCAAGAGTTTAGTCATACATGATCAACCCTAGGATTCGTCAATCATGTTACAGCCCGTAGGCGGACAGTAAGTAAGTACAATCGAGCTAAACAGGTGCTCGTCGGCTAAACGCCTCAAAAGAATATTTTTACAATAGAGCGGGAGAGCCAAAAATAACCCACTCGTTGCCAGGGTTCCGTCTAGTGGCCACCATCTGGCTGGGAAGTCGGTAGATCCTCTGGAGCTGCTCCGAAATCTGGCCACACAAAACCAGCTGGGTCAGACCCCAGAAAGAGCAAGTACCACAAAGGAGGCTTCACTTAAGAACTAAAACCAGCAATCAGCATAAGATATAAATAAAAGTAAGAACTGGAAATAAAGAAAATATACCAGGATGATATACGACGAGATAACCATGGAACTATTCAGATAGCCAGGTTACAACCCGTAAACCAAACAAGGACCGGGGTTGTAACCCTTCATCTGAACGGAGCTTGGTTTCTCACCATTTATCGGTAAAAATAAATACAGGCATTCAAGTCGTGCAGCAATCTGGAACAGGATCAGGGTAAGACTAGACTGGTTAGACTCCATCCAATCATTTCACGGCCAAGCAAGAACTACGGCTTGATACTTTAACTAACTAGGGTTATCACAATCCTAGTTACTAACAAGATGCAGTGAGATTATTCCACAGCCACAAGCCCTGCAGACTATCCAGGTCACCCAGGTCGAGAGATTAGGGTTGAATTCAGGTGGGTACATCGTCCAGGAAACGTATGTACCCTTAAGCAGTTTGAAGGGTGCAACACATGACAGTGTGCTGGAAATGTGCCCTACTCGACGGCAGGCTACAGATCCCAAGCACGCCCAGGTAACGGGATTGCCTGTAGCTGGAAAATCTCTTCATGACTAATGTATTAATCTAGTTGTTAACCTTAGTCCATTTTAGTAGGTACTCCCGACCGTGGTACTCAGGAGTCCCCTCCTAGACATGATGTAAGACAGGACTGGATTATTTGTACAAGCACAATCGTCCACGGTATCCAGGTTATTTATACAGGTTATGTCATGTCAGGTAGTCGTCGCAACAGCTTATCAAGATATAACATGTCAGGTTTATCATGTCAAGTGTACTTGTCAGGAGTGCGCCACGACGGGCCACTATCAGGTCATTATGTCAGGAGTGCACCACTACGGGTCACTATCGTGTCATGTTCAGGTATCATTTCCAAATATATTAAACAAATCCATGATTATCAAGTTCATGACAAAAGGCGTAAGGATATAAAATGGACGTTAAATATCTAATAAAATATCAATATACAGGGCTATAGAAGATCAAGGGTAATCAGGCTACGCTCAAGCCAGGCTAGCGTACGCTCAGGTCTGCGTACCAAAGGATCCATACACTTCCAATGGTAAGCGTACGCAAGGGTCAGCGTACACAAGGGCACGCTCAAGCTACAGGTCAGCGTACGCTCAAGCTAGCGTACGAAAGGGGCCAGCGTACGCCTTCCTCGCTTAAGCTAGCGTACCAAGGCACGCGTACGCTCAAGCTAGCGTACGCTCAAGACACACTGCCAACGGGCAGCGTATTAAGGTAAGCGTACGCTCACCAAAGAGCAGCGTACGAAGGCTAGCGTACGCTCGCTAAAGAGCAGCGTACAAAGGCTAGCGTACGCTCGCTAAAGAGCAGCGTACGAAGGCTAGCGTACGCTCGCTAAAGAGCAGCGTACGAAGGCTAGCGTACGCTCGCTAAAGAGCAGCGTACGAAGGCTAGCGTACGCTCACTAAAGAGCAGCGTACGAAGGCTAGCGGCGTAAGCTAAAAAGCTAGCTCACTGCTCACTGTCTTCTCCAAATGGCAAGAACAGTAAGAACTCTAAAGTTGAATCTAAGCTTCAATTGTCTATATCTTGGTCAAAACAAGTCCGAATCCAACTTTCCAAAGGTCAAAATTGGGTAGAAAGAAATTCTCTACAACATGAAACCATCGAAACTTGAAAACAAAGAAGTTTGATAGATCAAAACCACCAAAATCCGAAAATAACTAATTTCTAGATCTACAAGAAATAAAGCCTCAAAATGGAAAATGACAAGTTCTAATGTGGTTTAGAATCATGAGGAGAAGCTAATGAAACCATCAAAAGGAGTTCTCTTGTGGAAGCAAGTTGTACTTGCCTATGGTGTTCTTGGTTGGTGGAGAAGAGTAATGGTGGGGGAAGGAGAAGTAAATGAGAATTATGGAGAGAGAGAATGAAGGAATAGATTAATAAAGGGGTTGGTGGTAGTAGGTAGGGGGTTCACCATATAAAACCAAACCCAAACCCACACAAACCGAACCAAACCAAGCCAACCCAACCAAGAATAAACAAGCCAAGCCAAACCAAGAAGATATGCAAATACAAGATAAAATACGTATACGTATTCTAAATACGTAATATGAACAACAGGCATTACAGGATTTGTCTCCGTCCAACATTTTTGTACAAAGGACATTTATAAGTTGATTTTATGATATAATTATTTATGGATGAGATTAGTTTCATGGCTTTCTACATTTCACAGCTTATGTATACATACGAGGATTCCATACACTTTGTATGTATACGGCTGTCATGCTTACGTACTTAGTTCTTGTATTTTGGGACTGGGGCGTTATAACGTAAGTATCTCAAAACTCTCCTCCATTCACAGAACATCCCAAACTCTCCAATCTTAATTTTCCTCATATCTTTTTCCACGCTCCTTCCTTCTCGAAATCGAAGCCATCCCCGTACTCCCTGCGACATCCCGGTTGCATCGACACCGCTCTCGCCACATTTCTGCCATGCCCCGACCGAACCAATGCCCGTAGCCGCCTTTTCAGACCGCCATCGCCGCCTTTTGCGACCGCCAGCGACCCCCTGCCGTCTGCCAGCACGCGTCGGCGTCCGCCCGCGTGTACCAGTAGCGGCTCCCCGTTGCTTTCTCGAGGCCCTGTCCGACACAGCCTTCCGTGCGGCTCCCTGCCACTGTCCCGAGGCCCCCACCCGGTGCAGCCTTCCGTGCGTCTCCCCTCCACCGTCTCGAGGTGCCAGCAGTCAGCGCCGCCCCTCCGCGGGCTCCCACCGCTGTCCCGTTGTCCCGTGCGCCTCCCACGTGTCGCTGTTTTCTGCGTGCGTTCTGAGTCCGAGGCATCCCCTCGGTGCTCCGTTGCAGCCATCGGTAGCCCGCAATCTTCTGTTAAATTTACAGAACCATTTATGTTCCGGAATAGCTAGTTTAGTTAGTTTTCTATTTAGATTCAGTAATAACTGTTAGCATTTTAATTAGATGATTAGTGTTAAATGTTAGACTAATGATTTAGAATTATCGACTCCGTTAATTAAGTATAATGTCGTATTAAGTTATTTCAATTATTATGTCACTTTTGCCATAGTTTCACTTCTATTATTAATTGATAAATTTAGTTTCAAAATAATTAATTATATAACAAAAACATATTCTTATATAGGAAATGATATTTCAAGGCAAAAACTATATATATTTGTGTTTTAGGTTATTTTCTGTATTTTAACTATTTTTTCTGTTAATAAGTTTGTGGAAATAAAAACTAGAAATAATAACATATTTTATAATAAAATCATAATTTTACTAAAGTAAGTTTTTACGTATATTTATTATTAAAATTGATTATTCTTTACAAAAGAAAAAGTATTAGTAAAATATTTCGTAAATGTTTATTTAGACAATTATTAAATTAGATTTCAAATATTTCAAGTTTACACAATATTTTCTATTAAAATAATATTCGATAAAAACTGCTATTATTTGTGATAATATTCCAAAAATATATTATTTTCCGCCATATTATAAAATACTAATAAAATAGTTTTACCAAAATATTACATAATTAAATTATTATTTCTCTAATAAAATGGCTAATGTTTATAATTAATGTAGATTTTCGTTAGTGGTTTATTAGCCAATCTTGGAATAAGTTCTAAAGACAGATCATTAATGTAGGTTCGGATCCCTGAACCCTAGTCGACACCTTTCTAGCCGTTCCCTTCTATACCGAGGATACAACCAAGGCAAGTTTAATATCATTTATGTCAACGTTTTACTTAATAATTAAATGTACTGCATCTGTAGAATCATGTATATTGTAGCGACATTGATTCACAATGGATCCCTCTCAGACTCCATATTGATTGATTGATTGACTCATTGACTCGGGAATTGATTGGGGGAGTAGTATAACATCTGCGACCAAAGCCATTGTTACCAAATATTGCCTCTCTCGCGCTAACCCCTACCGTACAGGGGGTTGAGCCGTACCGTATACTATCATTTGGCCGAAATGCTGGTATACACATTGACTCTACCAGCCGATCACAGATCTGTTATATACTCAAAAATATTATTGACTCATTGTAGATTGCATCATTGTAGCTTCTGAGATTTATTGCTTGCTGTCTCTTTTATTATTATCTAGAAAATTATATAATGCTTTTAAACTCTCTTGCATCATTTATTATTATTTAGAATGTTAGATGTGGATATATGTTCTTGCTCCCCTCCTGACTGAAGACCAATATTTTTAGGTGACTGCGACGACGAAGATCTTGCTTTTAGTTCTTTCTACGGACCTGGTCTGAGCCCTTACGAGATAGACAAACCTGACCAGGGAACCCCAGATTACTAGCTGTGCCATCGGTTTAGTTATTTCCTTTCCAGTTGTAATAAGAACAGTTGTAGTAATAGAATGGTTGTTTGCTTTGTATTGTGCTATTTGCATTCAGACTCTTAGTTACATTTCAGATTCAATAAAATGTTTCCTTTTCTGCTTTAGATATTATCTGCTTGTGTTCTACCGCTTGATACAGCTTACTACCGCCGTCTCACAATGGTGCAGGCTGGACATGATTCGACGAACCCAGTATATTAGGATCGGGTCGTGACAACTGATATGTGAGGTTCCACCTCCCTGTCTGGCATTTTCTCCTCAACATTCGCAACCTCTCTTCACACAGGTATAAGTGGGCTGAGTGTAGCTGGCGCTCCCTCCTGGAGATCTCTCTGATCTATCCTCTCATCTGCAACTTCCTTTTGTTCATTATCTGCTTCATTGTCTCCATGTGTGTCCAACCGTTTGGGAGGATGATATCCACCTTCCTAAGCAGCACATCGCTTACGGTATCTTCCACCAAAATACGCGCGTATGACAACCGTTGTTTGCGAGCCATAGGGACGTCAGTACCGATGGGAGTCCCGACCATGCTTGCTATTTTTATGATAGATGGACTACTCCATAGTTATGGTAAGATCCATGGAAGCCGTATCTAAATAGGGACAGAACGTGTATGTTTAGTGCTCCGTAAATTTTTCATAATAAAATTTGGTAATAAAATATTATCTTTGGTAAGTGTTACAAACATGGGGTAGAGAGAGTGAGGGAGAGACATATGTGTTAGTGCCGGGGCACAATTTTTTGATAAAAAACTAAGAAGATGAAACAATTGTAAAAACAATATTCTAACACAACACTTCTAGGAAGGTTGCACAAGTTTAACGAAGATCTAAGAAGATCTCGTTACAGCAGCATATGATATTACGAGAATCTAAGAAGATTTCGTAATCCACAGCAGCGAAGAAGATGACAGACGATAGATGGAAAAACTCCTGTTAGAGTGAATGATCACCGTTGCTCAAAGCTATATTCGTCCCACACGAATAGCTTCTAGGAACCAGCAAGTTTGTCGGAGAACTTTGGAACACTTCTGCTCTTCTGACTCCTCGGATCATACACGGACTCCCATGCAAAAGCAACGCTAGTGCAAAGCTTCTCTTCTCTCTCACAGCCTGTAACTGCCTATTTTCAAAAATGAGGGTAATTTTGAACTTTTGTAAAATTGATTATTTAATAATAGGTTTAAATTATGTTATTGATTTATTGGTAATTTTGATTATTTAATTTAATTTAATTAGTGTTTTGTGATTTTGTTCTTTGGCTAGTGTAACCTTAGAGCTGCTTAGTCTAGAGACTAACCATGACTGTGGAGGCCTAACCCATGTGATTAGATTGGCTAATTACCACTTTTTAGGCTAAGGGTATTTTGGTCAGTTTGTGACTTTTAAATTATTTAGGATTTCAATTAATTGGTGAATTTTATATTATTTTAATAATATTTAAATTGATGTATTATAATTTTGGTCATTTTTCATATTTTAATATTTTGAGAATTTTTATATTTTAATATTGTATTTTCGGGTTTAGTTTGATCGGGTTTGAGTTTTGGCTCATTTCGACTTCTGTTAGTGACCCGGGTAGCTTAGACTGTAGTTGGAACGCAGAGTTTAGCTAGACATGGCCCATAAATTACACTAATTAGTATAGTGCATTTAGACTAATCCCACATGACTTAATTGGTCCATTTGGTCATTTAAACTTGACCCTTTTGGCCCCAAAATCCTTTGACTTCAAGCTCCAAAGTAAGTCAAATCTCTTCTAATTCTCTTCCATACTCTAGATCCCTCTCTAATCTTGGTGCTAACCCTTGTTTATCTTTATCTGTGATTTTTATCTAGTTAGAACCTAGCATGGAGGGGTTGGAAGCATAGAATTGGCTCTTGATCCAAAAAGAATCAATTTTGGGACTTTTTTTGGGATTCCAACTCCCAAAAGGTAAACCCTAACTCTAAATCTTGTAATTACTTCTAATTAGTGTTATTTGCATATTAGAGGATGCCAGAGGCGTAGGACAACCCATTAGAAGAGGTTTGGAACCCATTGGACTCAATTCGGGACATTCGGGCTAGGTTTAGTGCCAATTTTGGAAAAAAAAAACCTAAATTGACATGTTTGGATGTTACTCCTAGCCTAATTAGACTTAATTAGGTTAGTTTGGGTGAGATGAGACTAGATACGTGTTCATATATGGATACATGGGGTCATTTTGCGAGAAATCATAAAAATAGGCTTTTTCGGAGTTTTCGGGTTCCAACACACGGGTGACTTTTTGTACCGACACTAGAATCGGCAAGTTAGTACTTAGAATAGATTCTAATCATTATTTAGAACTCATGGGCAGAGTTTGGGTCAAATTCGGATAGGTTTGGTGTCCGTATCACGCGGTATCGCGAATCGAACACCCCGGAGTCGCCAGAATGGCCATTTGGCCATTCGGGCCTCGTTTCTCATTTTTGCTCGCGTGTGCGAGTTAGATTTTTTGTGTAGGGCACGTGTCTAGGCCCTAGAGGATAGAATTTCAAAGATTTGGGTATTCGGATAAGGTTTTCGGTCGTTTAGAAGTATGTGTGTGTGTGTATATGTATGTGTGTGTCCATATATGTGTGTGTGTGTGTGTGTGTGTGTGTGTGTGTGTGTGTGTGTGTGTGTCCATATGTGTGTGTGTCTATATATGTATGTATGTATCCATGTGTGTGAGTGTGTGTGTGTGTGTCCATATATATAGATATCCATATGTGTGTGTGTGCCTATGTATATATATAGATAGATATGTATGTGTGTGTGTATATATATGTATGTATCCATGAATGTGTGTGTGTGTGTGTCTATATATGTAGATATGAGTGTGTGTGTGTGTGAGTGTAATATATATATATATATATATATATATATATATATATATATCCCTCTCCTATATATATATAGGAGAGGGATATATATATATATATATATATATATATATATATATATATATATATATATATATATATATATATATATATATATATATATATAGGAGAGGGATATAAAAAAATATATATATATATATATAGGAGAGGGATATAAAAAAAAATATAATATATATATATATATATATATATATATATATATATATATATATATATATATATATATATAGTGAGATAGAGGAAGGATTTAGAAAAAAAAAATATAGTGAGATAGAGGAAGGATTTAGAGAGAGAGTTAAGGGAATTAGAGAGGGAGAGAGTGAAGAGCCATAGCAGCGGGGGGGGGGGGGGGGAGGGGATTAGGGGCTGTTGCCCCCCCAAACAACAGCAATAGCAGCAGCTATAGCAGCAGCTATAGCAGCAGCAAAGTGGCAGCAGTAGCAGCAGCAAAGTGGCAGCAATAGCAGCCCAAACCCCCCCTTAAACCCCCATTTCCTCCCCCTATATATACACCAATATATACCAATATATACCCACATGTATACTCCTAACCATATATACCCCCCCCCCCTAAAATAGCCTATGAGTGGGTTTGTGGAATGAGATTAGAGAGTTAGAATTAGAGGGTTAGAGTTTAGCTAAAGAGAGAAGTAGGAGATAGTGAAGGGTGAGTGGAAGGGTGATTTGAGTTCCGAGTGTCGAAACGCGTCCAAATTTGAGATGGAACTAGATAGTGAAATAGAGTTTGCGGGTAGGCTCTTAAGTTAAAATTGAAGTTTTTGTTGGAGATTAGGAGAAAGGTATCTCCAGATACCATTGAGTATTTTCGATACTCAAGATAATGAGATTTTTTACCCTTTTTGACTTTTAAATATCAAGATACCGTGATACGGTATCGAGATTCTGGGAGAGGGTATAAATACCATAATAGAGAGTGGGGGAAAGTTTAGGATGAAGTGGAAAATCCTAGAGTGGGAGTTGAAGCTAAAGTGGGATTTTTACCAAGATAATGGGTAAATCAACAACATGGACCGTAAGATGGACTGGATGTCCACTCTACCTCGAAAACTTGGTAGGTAATTTAGTGTAGGTAGTATCCTACTACCTTAGGAAGTCGGGAGTGGACTCCTAAGGAAAAGCTACTTGCCTTAGTATTAGGGTAGAAAGGGTAAACAGATAAGTAGGGAATACACATTCACAACATATGGTTTAGTACTTAAGATATAGCTAAAATTAGGATTTATGGTTGCTAATGGTTAGAAATAGTGGACTTGGACTAGTTTTGACCTGGTTGTCCATGGTTGACTATTTTGACCAAAAGTCAACTGAAAGTCAACCGAAGCCTAAAATTGACTAGAACTTGACCAACTTGACCAGTTGACCCAAAGTCAACTGTTAGTAAAGTTTGACCTAGAGTTGACCTAGGGTTGACCTAGGGTTGACCAAAGTTGACCAGTTGACCAAAAGTCAACTGTAAGTCAACCTTGACTTAAATCGACGTATTTTAATTCTGTTTGACTTGCATTGACCTAGTTTGACTTTGTTAGGCTTAATATGACTTAGATTGCCCTGTATAATCTATTTTGACCTTGTTTGACCTAGATTGACTAGTTGACGTGTCTTGACCTATTTTGAACTCAGTATGACTTAATTTCACTTCCAAACCATTATATTGATACAGTATTCCATCTATAGTCCTCGAGGCACTGTTCTTGGACTCAGTCACTTATCCATCATCACAGGCGAGTACATTCTCTGATAATATTTCCATTTTATGATATCGTCTTGTTTCTAATATTTAGTGGTAGATATCCTTGTTCTCTTGACACATTGTTCACACGGATGGTATTTGTCTGGATCCCGTCATAAGTTATTCCTCTTATAATGGTATGTCTTGTGCAAGTCTTCCTAGTTCTTGTGCATTGTATAGACAGATTCCTGCGAAGGCTAGCTACCTTCTTAGAGAATCACGTGTCATGAATGTCATGACTGGATCCCTATATAGTCAGTGGATGGGTGTTAGCGTAGATATGTGATCAATATCCATAATATTATATTGTATCATCATTGTAGTGTTAATCATACACTCACGTATGATTAGCCAGGCCAAACATTGTATCAAGTTCTAAGCCGATCACATGTTGAAACTAGTCTAAACTCACATAGATAGCAGTTCCAAATTTTCGTACATGTTTACACTATCTCTTGTCTTATCTTATTACAGTTTTGGATATACCCTGTCAGGATGCATGTACGCTTACTTTTCCTAGTATATCTCTCTATCTACTGCTACATTTTCAATATTGTATAACTAGAATTGTTATTTGAGATTTTGTACTCGTCCCATCCTGACTGGATATGTTGACAAAAATTACAGATGACGGTGAGGAGGATTGCTGTACCTACTACGTCCGGTTGACGTAGTGGGCTTAGACTTGGAGACCTTGGTTCAACAGGGCTTAGCTCCGCTCGAGAGCCTCTAGCTTAGTTTAGTTAGAATAGACATTTTGGACTGGACCTTGTCTCCAGCTTGCTACTTATGTATTTATATTATATTTGGATTGTATAACCATATTACTTTGTGACTCTCTCTCTCTTTCTCTCGTTGTTGAGCTGGATATTGTACTTGTGGTTTTATCTATCTAGTTTTTCGTGCCATGAT